>JADLZN010006734.1:0-139478 GCA_018155175.1 Sinocyclocheilus anophthalmus
AACACCAGAGAAAGAAACAACCAGAACACAAAACAAGCTACTCACAACAAGAACTAGATGGAAGAGGAATATAAAGGAAAGGGTAATAAGCGACAGGTGGGGTAGAGGCAGCCAGTAACCAGCGCAGCCCTACTGCCAGATCAGCGCTGATTGCACCGATCACAAGCTGCCGAAAAAGACATGACAACATAGACAGCAGAGGGAGTCAGAGGGCACCCTGACCCGTGACAGTACCCCTCCCCTCAGGGACGCCTCCTGGCTGGAGTAGCCCTGCTGGTGGTCGATTGGAGCTCTTACCCGCAGCACAAACTGGACAGGCCGACCCGAACTGACAAGCATCCCGCGCCACGGACGGCCACCAAAACGGTTGCTTGATCAACATACATGTGCGAGTCGCTCCTGGGTGGCAAGCTAGTTCAGATGAGTGGCCCCACTGTAGGACACTAGTTCGGACTGCCTCGGGCACGAACAACAGACCCTCTGGGCAACCCGCGGGAATCGCAGCATCGCGTAACAGCGCGGACACTGGATTCCACCCCCCATGTGACCGCTGACATAACCCATTCAGGAGGCAGAATGGGCACGGGGAGGGTGGGACTAGACTCAGCCTCAAAGATCCACGACAACGCATCGGGCTTACCATTCTTGGACCCCGGTCGATACGAGATGGTAAACCTAAACCGCCCGAAAAACAATGCCCAGCGAGCCTGCCTATAATTTAGTCTCTTAGTAGTGCGGCTGTTTTCGAGGTTCTTGTGGTCAGTCCAAACAATAAAAGCGACCCCCGCCCCCTCTAGCCAGTGACACCACTCCTCCAGAGCTAGCTTGACAGCAAGTAACTCCCTATTGCCGATGTCGTAATTCCGTTCCGAGGGGGTCAAATGATGAGAAAAGGCGCAGGGATGTATTCTCTCGTCCGAGGGTGATCCTTGGGACAAAATGGCCCCAAAACCCACCTCTGACGCATCCACAATGAACTGACGAGACGGGTCGGGTGTGGTTAAAATGGAAGGCGTATATTCTATGTGACCTACAAAAACACTACTCCTAACTGCCCCTGTACAGGAATTTCTGCATTTTTAGATTTTCCCCCCCCCCCCAAAAAACTTCATTCTGTGTGATTTATTAGCTTGTTTAACCCTTGCGGGACCACAATTAAGTCCCCACCGTGACACGAGTCCCCATGAGTCTGTGTGTATTCAGGTTTAAGTTCCCACCAGAATAGAAAAACAGGTACAACACACACACACATACTCTCGTTGTCTGGTTTGCTATCCTTGTGGGGACTCTCCACAGGCGTAATGGTTTTTATACTGTATAAACTGTATTTTCTATCGCCCTACACTTAAACCTACCCCTTACAGAAAACTTTCAGCATTTTAGATTTTCAAAAAAACACCATTTAGTATGTTTTATTAAGCCTTTTACCCCTTGGGGGACAGCAAGTAGAGTCCCCAACCGTGACACGATTCCCCAGTGAGTCTGTGTGTTTCAGGTTTAAGTCCCCCACCAGAATTAGAAAAACAGGTACACACAACACACACACACAACGCGAGAAAGGAAGAAGACAGAAAAAACAAGTAAAACCAGAAAAACTCATGTTTAACATAGCTGTAGGATAGTATAAATGTACAGTATAGACAGACATATGGCTTCCTTGCTATCTGAACACAGAGTTATTCTGGTAACACGGTCAGCAAAGTTCTATTTGTTAACATTAGTTAACATTAACTAACAATGAAAAATATTTTTAAAGCATTTATTAATCTTAGTTTGTTAATTTCAACATTTAACTATTAGCCAATGTATTGTGAACTAACAGAAACAATGAAGACTTCACTTCTTTTTTTCTTTTCATTACCTAACATTAACAAAGATGAATAAATACTGTTAAAATGCATTCATGTTTTGGATTGTAAGGATTGTAAAGTGTTAATTTTCTGTTCTATCATCTATTTTTGAGGTAGAACAGTTAGTTTTGAGAAGATATGCTCTGTGCAATATGTGCTTGGTATTACATATTTGCACATTCACAGCTGTACCGTAATAGCGGTTGTGACAAAAAAAATACAAAAAATAAAAAAAAAAAAAAAACATGCTTCTCTCCAGTGATGGATATGAATGGGATCACTTGTGCTTCTTCAAAAGTCCTCCTACATTCTAACTGAGTGACACTTTGGGTTCATTAGATTTAGGTTGTTGAATGTGTTTTAATATATATTGGTTCATTACAGTGTGTACCATGATACAAACTTCTGATGTCATTACTGTACCATGGTACTTTGATTGTAAGTGTAAAGTCACTTTCAAACATATTATATTTTATTTTATATATGTACATATTATAAAAATGTCGCTATCTACATATTTAAAAGTTTCATACATACTCACAGCCAGTTTTATGAGCCAGATCTTGGAACATATGCACTGGTCCAGACTGAGAAGCTCCCATGTTGAAGTCCAGAAGAGATCAGTAGGAAAGTCGTATGAAGAAGAATGCTCAGAACTTTTGGTCAGACTTTGATCGCAAAGCTCCGCCCCCTCATGAAATATGCAAATACACGGCAAGCGCCAGTGACGCACCTGAGTGTTTTTGTTGTTGTTGTTGTTTTTTACGCGTGCCGAATCCGAAAATTCTTTTGAGGCCTAGAAATGCACATTTATGTAAGGTATAATATCCATACTTTATAAAAGAAGACATCCCTTTCTGTCATAGCAGATAATTCTTTATAAAAATAATTTATAAATATATGGCACAATACTTATTTTGATATAAAATATTTATTAATGCATTCAAATAATAATTTAAATAAATAAGTTAATTAAATTAAATTGAATGATTTTAATTTACGGGATTACTAGTTTAAATCAACTAAAATATTAATTTATATGATTGAAGTATCTTAAAGATATTATTTTGTTCTTAGTATATGAGAAAATATTTAATATATAGTCTTTCTTCTACAGCCAGGATTAAGGTATAGTGTTGTAGATGCGTATATTTGCATTATGAATATTTGAGGTTGTGTGAGACTTGGATGAGCAAAGTTTATGCAAACACACTCTGCTTTGGATACAAGAGGGACACCACCCTGACTTTTTTTGTCATTCATTATCCAACTTTCACTTTAAGGTGTTCAGTGCATAATAAAACGGAGAATTGGGAAACAATAGTCAGAGGCGACTCCTAAAAATGCTTCTAACCATCATAATATGCAGCACAACAATTAAACCAGCATAGCAATTAAAGTAAAAAGTTTCATTGACAAATTAAATTTCAGCAGAATGACTGAAGAATATTGCAAAGACCAACTTCCGCTTTTGCTGATATACCAAATTAATATTTGATTTACGTATTCCTGTGCAGTCTGGAAGGGAATCATGGTTAAATGAGTACATTTAAATATTTCGGTATCTAAAATCTCTTCACTTACAAAATAAGTAGATAAGTCATAAAAATAACATAATAAATAACCAGACCATCAAAATAGAGCTTATTCTTTAATTGTGATTCATTCTCTTATATTCTCAATACTTTTGTATTTACAACCCCTATGAGCCAAGAATACCTTGAGCCCTTATTCTCTAGTTTTTTTTTTTAGAACTTTGAAATAAACATTACAAAATAATACATAAAAATTAATAACAGCTTTAGACGTTTTAACTCATGTCAATTGCATGTTAGTTAACATATTAACATATGTGACATTAGTGCATTAGTTCAGTGAGATGTGTTATGAATGATGGCAATAAGGAATGGGCCTGAAGCGGATCATCAACACACATACAGATATTCAGACCCTCTGTAGTGTAAGTTCACATATACATACTAGCTAGACTATATTTTGTATCTGCACAAATACTGTAACTCAACCACATCATTTGTACTCAACCACTCAAATACAACTCGTGTAGTTTCTTTCACTACATTTGCAGCTCTGGGTCAAAGTTGCGCTTAAAACTAATCTAGGACCAAGATCTTGCACAACTGAAATGAATTAGAGAAAAACTACTGATCTTAGACTGGTTTTGCCTTAAAGGAATTGCTCACCCAAAAATGAAAAAGTATCACCATCAGGCCATCCGAGGTGTAAATGAGTTTGTTTCATCATCAGATTTGGAGAAACGTAGCATTCCATCACTTGCTCACCAAAAGATCCTCTTCAGTGAATGGGTGCCGTCAAAATCAGAGTCCAAACAGCTGATAAAAAACATCAAAGGTAATCCACACCACTCCAGTCCATCTATTAATGTTTTGTAATGTGAAAATCTGCGTGTTTGTAAGAAACAAATCCAGATGTTTTTAACTGCTTCCAGCTAAAATATGAGGCCTCTATCCATAATATTGCTTTCTCCAAATTCGTCTCGTCTGAATCAGGAGGGAAATATGCACAGATAAAGCACTGTTTACAAGCAAAAACAATTCTAAACAAATATGTCAGTGAATTTTGATGTTAGATTTGTGAGAGACAACAGTGGATGGACTTTTTCACTGTAGGAAGCGTTATTATTGATTATGGACTGGTATTTTGACCAGAAGCGATGGTTTAATACATTTAAAATGCCTTAATGATGGCTTTGTTTCTTACAAACATGCAGCTTTTCATTTACAAAGTTAATGATGTTTTTTTTTTTTTTTTTTTCGAATGGAGTGTGTGGATTACTGCTGATGTTTTTATCAGCTGTTCGGACTCTCATTTTGACGGCACCCATTTACTGCAGAGGATTCTTTGGTGAGCAAGTGACGTAATGCTAAATATCTCCAGATCTGTTCTGATGAAGAAACAAAATCATCTACATTTTGGATGGCCTGAGGTTGAGTAAATGTTCACCAAATTTTAATTTTTGGGTGAACTATTTCTTTAACGAGATTCTTCAAACATCTAATTCAGTCCCTTATCAGTTGTAACAGTTCAGGAGAAAGTGAGTGACTACGCATCTAAAGTGGGGAGGGAAGGAAAGAAGTGGTCTACGGATCTAATAAATCGTGGTCCTGGAAATTGGCGGTGGGCTCTGGCGATTGCCCTGAGTTTGCGGTGAGACCGTGGTAGTGCTCCTCTACAGTCCTGTGGGTCTTGCACATGTCCTCTGGGTAACGCGCCTGGAGCTCTTCATTAGCGATGTAGTGTGTGTCAGAGAACTCGCTGAAGTAGCGGCCGACCTCAGGGTGAGCGATCTCCAGCGGGGCGGAGTGAGGCTCCAGATTCTCTGCAAAAAAAATAAAAAATTACGGCTTCTTTTTTTATTTTAAGATTGCAATTGTCTCAAATCAATTAACACCTCACCCATTTGCCCCAAAATAAATGATTCACTGATGCTGATGAAATTGAGAGCAATTAGGACAAAGACCCAGTTTTCAGATGCCAGTGATAATAAACCAAAAGTATAAGCACAACCTAAAACCATGTTAGATTTCCATTGCTTAAATCTTGGCTCAATGGAAAAACTCACCTTGCGCAGCATATCTACATGTCCCATCCTGAACTAAGACGTTGTAGAATGGCTGATCAGCCCCCTTAGACAGCTGATGGACCCTCATAGTGTTAATCCACTCCTGACTCATGGTGCATTTAGGGTCCCACCCGTAGATAACGCAGTTGTAGCCTGACCTATGAGAGAAATCAGTTTGTAAACACTGCCAATCAAATATTCCTAATGTAAACGTATGGTGCATCTACAGTCTACTTAAAGCTATGCAAAGTATTAGGTCTTTTTGGTTTGAAATCAAGATTGCATTCTCGTCCTGTGCCAATAAAAGTCTGATTTCACATTGTATCATTTAGCCCAGAACTGTAGTATGTTTGCATCATCAATATAAGCTCCACCTGGAGAACTGAAGTAACGAGTTTTCCATAAAGTTCATTAGTTTGATGTTCACACAAACAGGAACCCACCTCTTATGTTTCATGATGAGGCCTACAGAGTACAGTACGTCCCTGTGCTCAGGCACGCTGCGTTTCTTTACCTCCGGCTCTACCGGATGCCTCTTATGCTGGATGTGCTCGAGCGTATGCTGCACCAGATACCCGACCGCTCCGTGCTGAGACGGGTCCAGAGCTTGGATATGCTGTAGAATATCCAGTACCTGAGAGAGAGATCGAAAAATCAAACAAGCATAGTGGTTATACTTTTCTCCCATTAGAAGATTTATATAGACATGATGATGAAATTCACTTATCAGCCTTGATTATACAAAGATGCTATTTGGTAATACAGTTTGTATTTTGTGGTTTAACTGCAATATTCACCATCCCAAATTTTCAATGCAAATGCAACATATACACTCCCTTATAAACCTGTTGTGTGTTAGGCATGAGAGTGATATATGTGACAAAAAGTTTAAAACCTATTGAGAGACTCCATGTTCAATATCCACCATCATTTTGTTCAAGTTGTTGGCAGATTGCACAGTCCTTTTGTAAGAAAGTGTGACATGCTAGAGCAAAACGGGCACTATTTTTGGAATCAGCACACCGAAATTAGTAAGAAACAAGTATTGGATTTCATTCAGCAAATATGATGCCTGGAGTTAGGTGTAATATATGATTAGTAAGAATAGCATAATACTTTTGTTTGCACTCTTTGAGGTTAGTATCTATTACTATTTGCACTTTGTGTAACCAAGGTGCTATTTAGTTCCAGTTATACTTGGAGCAAACCGTATCTACCTTCAAAATAACAATAATTTTCTTTTATACTTGGTGTAAATAGTTGCCTCCTTTATATTTAAGGGATTTATATTTAAAGGTAAAGTATTGGAACAGAAAGCAGGAATGGGATTAGGAAATGATGAAAGATGAACTCATGGTTATTATAGTAAACTAAAAGGACTATAATCACACATTTTTAGAACACTAAATATGCTTCAATTAAAAAAAAAATAAAAATAAATAAAGTAT
Organism: Sinocyclocheilus anophthalmus; assembly: GCA_018155175.1. Lineage (NCBI taxonomy): Eukaryota > Metazoa > Chordata > Actinopteri > Cypriniformes > Cyprinidae > Sinocyclocheilus > Sinocyclocheilus anophthalmus. Next base: position 6,900 of record JADLZN010006734.1, read on the forward strand.
TCATGCTAGTTGCCAGTTAGTTTAAGTTGAAGTATTAAAATAACTAAAACTTAATAAAAATGCTATAAACACTATATATACAGTTATATATATATATATATGCACGCACACACACAACACACACACACACCACACACACACACACCACACACAGACACACACATTTCAAAAGAATAAAAATGCAAAACAAAAATTCACTAATATTCAACTAAAATGAAATGAAAAATATCAAATATTAATAAACAAAAAACTATACTGTATCTCAATGATACTAAAATAACATTGGATTAATTAAATCTAGCATTTTTATGACAGTGCATATGTGCTAACCACTGTGCCAGAGAGTTTTGATCTTTTTGACTATTCTTTATTAAGCAAATAGGTGAATTATGGAGTGTTACTGACATTTAAGTCTCATCTGTGAGACTGAACTCACTTTCTCAGGCCAGATGCCCAGGTGGAAGTAGAGACGGGCCTGCAGCAGAAGATACTGCACATTATCAGGGTTAATAGTGAGGTAGAGATCCAGAGAGTCCCGCAGGAGCTGATATGATTTCTCATTTCCTTCCCTAGACAAAACACAAAAGCAAGCACATTTTGTAACAAACGTGGGTCTGACAACTTCACAAATTCAGCTGACAGCCAAGAAAAACTGATTTTATTTACATAAAACACTGTCTAAACTGCAGAATTCCCTGACTGGCTAACTAATGAGTATTCAAGCAGCATGAAACAAGTTTTTTTAAACACCACCTTCATTTTCACTAAAACTTAAGTGCAGAGATTTTAGGAAATGATCATAGGACAACAGTGCAGCAATATGAATATAAAAGAACAGTTAATAACACGCTGACTCACAAGTACAGCTAAAGTAATCAAAATCCACGTGTGATTCTCACCCTCTTTTGCCGATGTTAAGCAGGTTTCCCACCATCCGCAGCAGCAGCTCGCTGGTGCTTATAGCGCTGTAGTAATCTGCTCCCACCTGGTGTCGGATCAGATTCTCACACTCTTTAGCAGCCAGCTGCTTTCCTTTCCCAAACGCGTCAATGTATACATAGTCATAGATGTCATCACTCCTGCAAAACAACTCATTAGTCAACTTACATTGTTGTTTTATTTTTAATGCAAGCACAGCACAATTCTTTTGAAGCATATTGGGATTAAAGCAATATTTTCGGAAAATGCAAACTATATTATCGCTCAGAGATATATTAAAAGTTGGATATATATAGTACATCCTGCTTTACCTGGATACATACAGAATGCTCACATATACTATGAAGCAAATCTGGGATGCAAAATAAAAATGATATTGTCGTCCAGCTCTTTATATAAAATTGGATATATATGTCCATCTTTATCCACATATACAGTATACAGTATACTCACATAGAGCAAATAGCGGATCTCAACTGCTTGATTGCTTGAATCATTGCAAAATATAAACTATAATATCTCACAGCTCTAAATGTGGCAATAAGATATGAATACATCATAAACATTAAAATGATTTTTGTAACAATGTGTATTGTGAACAGTGCTAAACTGATTGGTGTGTTTGCTATGTAATTTCATTCTGACAGACTGCAATAGCTGGAATGTGTTAAACGCCCACCTCCTTTGATTTTGGCACCAGCGGAGCAGGAAATGGTTGGGGAAGTTGACAGGCTCCAGAGGAACTCCTAACTTCCTGGCCAGAGTCATGTAGAGCACAGAGAGGCTGATGGGAATGCCTGTCCGACGGAGCAGCACCTGACCACAAGGGGGCACACTGTGAGAAATAATCTTAAAACTTAAAATTTGCACATTCAATGTTTTAATGCAAACATTGTTTTTTTTTCTTTTGCTGTAAATAAGTGCTTATCACCCCAAAATACACTAACATTTGAAAGTTTGGGGTCAGTAAGAATTTTTAAAGAAATTAATACTTTTATTTTGCAAGGATACATTAAATTGATCAAAAACGACAGAAAAGACATTAACAAAACTCCTGTGAGAACTGCATCCTCATACGAGGACATTATATTTGAGTGAATTTCTCTGAGACTATACGTGCCACAGTTTTAATCTAGTCTAAATGTCCTGTACAGAGCACATTCAGGGCTTTTCAGAGATACTAAATGTTTGGATGTTTGATCATAAACACTCCCTCTGCTTGGTCTTTAAATATGACTGATATTATCAAATTTAGCACTCTTAGGGAAATATGTTAATATTTGTAATTATCATTTAAATCTGACTTATTTTTAAACTGTGTGTCATAAATCAACATCTCATGAAAATATTATGGGGTTTCAAATCAAAATATAACTTTCTGTCACGAAACAGGAGGTTGATTTCATGCATGTCCTCATATGAGGACACCGGGACTAAAAGCATGTTTATTACGCATTTTGGGAGACACAACAAATGAATAGGGAAATAAATTATATTTTAATATTCCTGTGAAATATTATAAATTATTATGAAAATCTTGTCAATTATTACTCCCATTATTACACTTCTTTTTTCATTACATGTTGCCCCAAAAAACACATTAATATGCAAATTACATACAGTTTATCGATACATTGTATATAATGGAAAAACTAGTTTATGGCCATTTTAAACACATTTTGCAGAAAGAAAAATGGTATATCAAATCATTCTGCTATAACATAGTTGAGAATCATCTTTATGCAAAGTTTTTTATGGTTTTTTGAAAAAAATAAATAAATCCTGAAAACTAAAAATGTATTGGTGATTTTAAAAATCAATTGTTTTTGCCTATGCGTGTTCATTCATGTCTTTTTATTTATTTATTTTTAATTGAGTCCCGATGTCCTCTACCAAGGACGTAGCATAACTTATGCATTAAATATCATTTTTGTAATGCTTTAAATAATGTAAGACATGAAAAAACAATTTTTTTTGTTTACTAAGTTTTTGCCGGGTATCAAGAGGTGAAGTGTTGGCAAAAGATTTTTATTTCAAATAAACACTGTTCTTTTTACTATTAACTTACTATTCATCAAATAATTCTAAAAAAATAAACTATATCAAAGTTTAAATTAAATGACATTAAAATTAAATTACTTGTACTATAACAACTCATAAAATACTTTCAGCTGTTTTCTTTGAATAAATAAATCAGGTTAAAAAAATTATACACACACACATATAAATTAGTCATGTTACTTATTTTACAAAAAATAAATAAATAAAAATACGTTACATAAAAAAAACAAAATTGTTTATGTAATGCATGTTTCTTATATAATGCATTGCCCCTAACACTGGTTATCCACACCTTCCTAACTTTAGTATTTTGGAAAGGAGTATGATATTCATGTGATTGCACTACCTGATGTATGTATGAGTTGAGTGGGTTGTAGTAGTCACGCTCATTGCCCTTGTACTGTAGCTGGTCATACAGCACAGCATTCAGAGCACATATGACTTGCCTTTGAAACTCCAAGTTTTCCAGAACAAAGCAGTCACCTGGGAAAAAAAACTCAATTTTAGACATATATTGGATACTACAGCTTTAAGAACAACAATGCTAATGTGGTTGCCCAATGCTTTATTTTATCGACATCAAGTTGAAAGCTTTTATCAGACAACAGGGAGAACATAAGCCTGGCTACATGGGTCTGACTAACAGACCTCAGGAGACCAGCAAATTGAATTTTCCGGATCTCTCCTTGCGGACTGACCTTGACTGGCTCGTAGACTTGGATGTGTGGCATTTTTTACTCGCAGATTCTTCTTCACCTTGTCTGCAATTTCTTCTATCTGTGCAGATGTGCTCTCAAGAGTGACATCAGCCAGAGGGTTGCAATACTGATCGACTAAAACAGCACCTGGAATTGGAGATTAAACAAATGGACGTGATGCAAATCATTGACCTAAACATTAATTTCATGTTGAACCTCAATCATCCATAATAATATAGTGAGAAGTCGACCTATTCTGCGCACACTGCCTAATTTCATTGCGAATATTATGATGCGCAAGTCTTTAAGCATATATACAAACATTTTTGATATTACAAAGCCCAGTATGCAGCACACCTATTTCAAGTTCATCATGCATGTATTTGAGCTACAGTATGAATATTATATATGATAACATTTACAGCACAACATATATTATTGGTTGTACCAGTACCACTTCACTTCATTTATGTCCTGGAAGTCGTGGCCTAATGGTTAGAGTTGGACTCGTAACCAAAAGGTTGCGGGTTCGAGTCTCGTAACGGCAGGGATTGTAGATGGGGGCTGGTGGCGAGGAAGGGAATGCTACTAGCACTCTTACACCTTCAATACCATGATGAGATGCCCTAGATGAGACTGAGCAAGGCCACCGAACCCAAACTGCCTCAAAGGGTGAACGCGCCCAGCAAAAAATTGGATGCCACAGGCCCGGGTTTGTGTGTTCACGGTTGTGTGTGTGTTCACTGCTGTGTGGTTGCACTTTGAATGGGATAAATGCAGAGCACTAATTCCAAGTATGGGTCACCATACTTGGCCACATGTCACGTCACTTATATTTTTCCTTAAAGGAATAGTTCACCCAAAAGGATGTTTCGTACAAACACGAGCTTTTACAATTCAATCAATGGACTGGAGTTCGTCTGTATTGTGATGTTTTTTATCAGCTGTTTGGACTCTGATTCTGATGGCACCCATTCACTTCAGAAGATCCATTGGTGAGCAAGAGATGTATTGTTACCTTTCTCTAAATCTGATCAGATGAACAAACTCATCTACATCTTTATATGGCCTGAGGGTGAGGAAATGTTCGTTTTTGGACTAACTATTCCTTTAATAAGAAATAAAACGTTACTTTTTGTGTGTGTGTGTGATATCAGCTTACCTTCAAGGGCTGATTGTAGTTCTGGTGGTCGCTCAAGAAAAACCTTCAAATTCCTCAAAATGTTCTGCTGCCGGAGGAAGTACAGGATTTTCTTTGCATAGTACTTAAGTGTCAAACATTTCCTGGGAAAGAAGTGCATTTATAAATTCCGTTAAACCATTAATTGCTAAGAAGAAAATAACTTAAGTGTGAGCTCATCTCTAACCTTTTGTCTGAGTTCAAAATTTCAAGCAGCTCATCCGCACAGAAGTGTTCTGGAGCACCAAGAGACTCGATTTCCGCAAAGCTGTCTCCAAGAACCTGACCAACGCAAGGCTGAGTTACAGATCTCTGTGTTAGTGACCAAAACCACTGATTCAATCCGACTTACCGTACAAATATACCTGTCCAATCGTAGCGTAATGACCATACCAAAAAGATTACAATTTTGGAGAAAATGGTAAACTGCTTTGTAGTTTAGTCTCTTTTCAAGTCACTTACAACTTCTGTGAAGAACCTCTTGGAAATCGACTCTACTGTTCTTCTTATCTGTTGACCAACCATGTGCCGGGTTTTGAATTCCTTCAGCCAATCATATGACTCATTCTGCTGATAAAATCTCTGCAGCCTGGGCCACCTAAAATATGAATGACACATCAGTAATGTTTGACCTCACAAGGGGAAAATATAAAGGAATACTGGGCCATCACCAGGGGATTGCAAATACGTTAAACCTTAAATGAGGCTAGTGTAATGTTATGTGTCATAAAGAATATTTTTGTGTGCTAATATATCTCCTGGAGTACAAAAAAAATGTTACTTGCGGCAGAGGGTGCAATAGTTATTGTTACTATAATAACTCTAAATTTATATCATGCATTTATGTGTTCAAGGTCAACAACGATACTGGAAGTGCATTTCGTTTTTCAACATATAGGAGGTGAGCCTGTAAAAAATAAACATATCATATATATAATTTTATCAGAATGAGAACACGACCTGACAGCTCTCAAATCACGCGCTGAATGCACATCTTAAACCACCTATCAACGATCAAACATATCTCTTAAGGTTTGATTAACTGGTGGTTAATGGAGGTATCAATCTTTAGAAATGTTTTGAATGTATGCCACCTGAGCTTGTGCTGATGCGCCCAGACCTTTCCCCTGCCATGGCACGCGTCATGCAGCCTCTTGCACGTGCAGGAAACGTTGCAAATGTCGATATGGTTTAGAACGTGGAAGCACAATATATGCTCTAATAATTCCGCAGGTAAACCGGTTAACTGCTTGGCGAAACTCTCTGGAATAACCGCGTTTGTCCCTAAAACTCGAGCTCCCGTGTATGGCGTCGCCATCTTTTCTGTTTACGCCGATGATCTCATCGAGGCCCCGCCCAGTTGTCAGCGAAACCACGCCCCTTTCTGGTGCACAGGGCTGAAGGAGCGTTGCGTGAATACACATTTAAAGTGCAATGGATTGAACATTATAATTATAAAGAATATATATTTAATGTAATTTATATTACAATCTATACATTTATATTCAAATTATATTTATAGCAATATTTGTTGAAAAATTTTTTAAATAAGATATTTCTATTTCATTATATATATATATATATATATTTATATATGTATATGTTTATAAAAATTATGAATGCTAAAATGTTTTTTTCTAATTAATATGAATATCTATATTATATAGTCTATACAGGATAATTACATTACATTCTTAATTTGAAATAATTAATAACAATTATTTAAACAACAATTAAAAGTAATAAATGCATAATTTGTACAGTTTTATATAATCATAAAAAGGTAACATTTCTGAAATATTTTCGGAAATAGCTGATGGGAAGTCTATTTATTTATTAAATGTGGTACTGTTCAATGTATAATCCCTGACCAAAAAAAAAAAAAAAAAAAACTTCTGTTGCTGAACGATGCTCCTTATGGCGCATGTCCTCCCGCCTCTTCGTTTATTTATTCGCAGCGCACGCGAGTTTTCAGCTGCAGTTTTGTTGGCCTGAAAGAGTCAAACCAGCAGCTGTGTTTGTGTGTCAGGTGTTTTAACGGCCGTGAATCACACACACTGCGGGACTTCAGCTGTTTTTACAGCTCGACAGGTGAGTTAGCAACCAGTTTACAAGCCGCCAAAAACACTCACAACAAAAAACAACGAGGCATGAAACCGTAGATTAGCCTAAACAAACATATACGAGCACCTAAAATGTTGTATAGTCGGTTAAAAGCTTGTATTTGCTACACGAATATATACTTAAGTGTTAGTAATAGGTTAATGTTTGTTATAAGCAGTGTTGGGAAAGTTACTTTTAAAAGTAATGCATTTACAATATTGCGTTACTCCATGAAAAAAAAGTTACTAATTACGTTACTTAGTTACTTTTTATGGAAAGTAATGCATTACGTTACTTTTGCGTTACTTTTTAAATCTGGACAGGGCTTGCTTGTTTGTTTTTAAAATAAAAAAGTTATATTTTTGGCAAATATAAAAGTCTGTTCACACCAAAAGTGAAATGAATAAGCCTCAGGCTGAAGGGAAAGTAAATTTACGTCCGTAAAGTAGAACGCAGAAGAAGACATTTCAACACTTCAGCAATAAAAAAAACCACAAATGTTTGTCTAGAGTAATTTTTGGATCATCGAAGGTCAGAAGCAAAGACATTGGTTAATAGAATGGGATTAAATACATAAAGGATATTTGTGTTGTTTAACATTTAATTATTGCAGGTTTGCGTCATATTCTGAGTTGCATTATTTTTATTCATTTTGAGGAATACTGAATCTGTGTTTTTTTTTGTGTGAGTGAGATGAATTAATGCATATTTATATTTATTTTAGAACTACAGTAACATCTTCTGATTTCTCTCAACATGGGGACAAGAGAGCTGTCAGTCAATAAATTGGAAAAAAAAGTAACTTGTGTTACGTATTTGAAAAAGTAACTCAGATATTTTCTTGTAATTTAAAAAGTAATGTGTTACTTTACATGTTACTTGAAAAAAGTAATCTGATTACAAAACTCGCGTTACTTGTAATGCGTTACCCCAACACTGCGTTCATCAGATGTCTGTCACTTAATAGGTATGTATTTACAGCAGTTTAATAGCAGCATCTTTTGTCTGTTGTTTTTGTACATTTACTCGGTTACTAGCTAAAAAACTTGTGCTTTTATCTTTTTCCTTTATGTTCTTACAGACCTAATGGAGCTTTAGAGGAAGTAAAAGGGATAATATGTGTCCAGCTACTAGTTACCAGTTAACGCAGGGTTTTTTGAAAACGTCCTGCCTTTAGAGATGCACTTTAATCACATTTTTGTTACATTGGCCAGTAATGCTAAATTGTAGCTTTTAACCAGAGTTCAACTCTGTTGTGTTTCATAATAAGCTATGCTTGAGATAGATAGTTAGTCAACAGGTTTATGTTGTTTCTAAAGAAGAGGCAAGTGTCCTTGCATCAAAAATGGGACTCAACTCCCTTCGGAGGAAACGAACCAAAACCTTCAACGTCACAGTTGTTACAATGGATGCGGACTTGGAGTTCAGCTGCGAGGTGAGTAGCAAGTGCTTTGTTTTTATGTGTTGAAGCTCCCTGAATTGTGTCAGAATTAACTTTAAAACTCTGAATGCGTACATATCACCTTCACATCGGTAGTAAACCTATTGTAGCCTACAACCAAACCTGCACTGGCAGTGATCAGTGCTTCTCATCAGAAACCATGTAAGCTTAACTTGGGGAAGGCACCAGACTGTCGACATTTTAACGTCCCCGCTCACTGTTGTTGTGCCCTTTAGCAAGTCACTCAGCCTGACCTGTTTCTCCAGGGGAGCTGCGTCAAGTCATCCCTGTCTCCTCGAGCTGTTTTAATGTTTGAACAGAGGCAGTTCAGTGGCCTTAAGGAATAGCTCTTCCAAAAAAATGGAAATCGTGTCATCATTTATTCCCCTCATTGTATTAATTTTTTCCCCTGTTAACACAAAATGAGTACAAGCTGCAGCTTGCATGCGGTGAAAGTGGGTGATGATTTATATTGCCAAGCTATTAGAAAAATGCACTATAAAAGTGGTCACATGACTTTTGCACTATAGTCTTTTGACAAGTGATATTTCAATGAAATAAAATCTCATTTTCAATAAGTTAACTCTGTAAAGCTTGACATATGAAATGATAGTCAGAAATCTCTGAAAAAAAGAAAACTCTTCATATGTTTTTTGAGTGTCATATTCAGAGGCGGACAGTAACTAAGTACATTTACTTGAGTATTGTACTTAAGTACACTTTTTGAGTATCTGTACTTTACTTGAGTATTATTTTTTATGGAAACTTATGACTTTAACTTCACTACATTTGAAGGACAAATATTGTACTTTTCACTCCACAAATTTTTCTATGAAGGTCCTCGAAGTAGAAAGTGCGTTAGCAGCTTGAAAGTCAAGTGGGTGATCTTCTTCTCTAAAAACTGTTATTTTGTTCAGACAGTTACAGTAATCACTCTTGAGGTACATGAAGTGAGTTCCCCGCATTTTTTGACAGACCAGTGCCAAAAGGTGAGATTTATTTACAACAATTCAATAATAAGTAGTTAATATTGTGGTTTATATTAGACACAGTATTGTCTGATTTTGCTTAATTGTGTAAGTGAAAATATTACATATAAAGTCACAGAAGAACTGTTGTGCATCTCCTTATTAAAACACAATAGGTGTTGGACTTGATGCAGCACTGCACAGACCGTTCTGTGTTTGACATCAAAGTACTGTGAGAGCGATTAGACAGCATTTTATAATTTTTTGTTTTGATGTCAAATAAGTCTTGCTGTTTTGCTTTTTTGTTAAAGCAGTGTTGCTGTTGTAAAGTTATACAGCTACAGTTGTGTTGCTGGGTTTGATTTAAATTTCACTGGATTTCACGGTCCACTCTGTTCAAATGTGGATGAATGGCTACACATAGATGTGTGCACACACTGTCAGAACTGTGAGATCACTACCATCCTGCTTTTGTTGGGGTGGGTATAGGGTGTTAATTGTTCCCCATAAGGTTTTCACATTCTAAATTGCTTTAGAAGTATTGCAAGTATTACGTACAACAATAAAAGAGTGCATTGACAAAAAAGGAAATTTACTTTTGGTACTAAAGTACTTTTAAAAGCAAGTACTTCTGTACTTTTACTTAAGTAAATATCTGTCTTTACAACTTTTACTTGTAATGGAGTAATATTTGACCAGCAGTATCTGTACTTTCACTCAAGTAATGGAGTTGTGTACTTTGTCCGCCTCTGATGGTCTATTTGATATATACATCAGGCTTTTAAGGCTCATATGGTATGACAAAGGGAGAGTATAGCAGACTACTTGCATAAAATGCATATAAGTATAAATTGTAAGCCAGTATCTCCCAATTATATGTCTTGGTAAGATCATCAAAGCTCTGTAGTTTTTATTGTGGGGGCAAAACACATATTGCAGTGGAATACAATGATGATTGAGAGATGAACAAATAAACGTTCCTCAAAAGCCTGATGTATCAATTTTGATGCACTTACCTCCCCTCTTTAACTTTAAATTGAGATTTTTCTAAGAAGAAACACAAACAAACAAATAAACCTGAATTGCTTCAGTCCAGTAAGGGTTCTAATTTTAGTATTACTAAAAATTATGTCTACTTTAAAAAATGGTTTTGCAACAGACACGTAAATCACGATCTGAAGGGGGATGTTTTTAGAATTATACTAAAAGCCCTTTTATTTGTTAAGAGTATAAGTCATCAATCAGATGAAAGAAGGCACATAATAGATGTGTACTCCTATGTATTTAGAGGCCTTGTAAAAGTTGTATATCAAATAAAATGGGTTTGGTTAAACTTTATTTTGATAGTCCACTTTAGAAATTATACTAACAGTAAGTAACTTTGCAACTAAATGTCAACTAATGCTCATTAATTCGTATTACGTTGCATACTACATGTCTACTCACTCCAGAAGTAGACTGTAGGGTAGGTTTAGGGTAGTAGATAAGTGACACAAGAAGTTGTTAGAAGATATTAAGCGACAGTCTACTAATACTCTAATAAATGCTAGTTGACATGTAGTGCAAGTTACTTATGTTTAATAGAATGTCGTAAAGTGGCCTATCCCCCCCGAAATAATGTTGTGTTCCGGGCTTTTGGTTTTTTTAAACTTGTATTTTCAATTCGTTTAATTACACGATCGCAATAAATATAGCAAAATTTAACGAAAGGGATTAACAAAATCATACATTTAACATCTACATATCAAACATATGTTACAGCGTGTACAGTGAACTTACACATCCATTGAAACCACATACACAAATATAAATAAATACCACTTGTATAATTACACTCTTAAAAATAAAAGTGCTTCACGATGCTATAGAAGAACCATTTTGTCTAAATGGTTCCATAAAGAAACTTTAACATCTTAAGAACCTTTCTGTTTCACAAAAGGTTCTTTGGGGCGAAAGAAGGTTTTTCAGATTATAAAAAGTTAATAAAGAGATGGTTCTTTAAAGAACTTTGACTGAATGGTTCTTTGTGGAACCAAAAAGGTTCTTCTATGGCATCGCTTGAAGAACCTTTTGAAGCACCTTTATTTTTAAGAGTGTGACATATGATATAAACAATATATTTGGACATACATCAACATACATAGGTACCACCCCCCAGTTAAAGAAATGGTTTTAAAAAGTACGTTAAAAAAGCGGTTTGTATTCCTGTAGAATCATGCTGTTAGAAACGCCAAGTTTTTGTTTTGTCCCCACAAAAATTGGGTTGTTTTTCTTAAGTTTCCCAGGGAAGAATGCACGAACTGATAAAATGTATACCTTGAATGCAGTGTGCAGTGCGATGGATAAAAGCATCTGTCTAATAAATGTCATGTTATGTAATGTAATGTCAGGTTTTATGTCATTGACTTGAAATGCCAGTGATTCTTAACACAAATGCAAATTTGGTAAATGTTGCTGCAAGTGAGATTTGAGTGCTTTGAGGTGAATATTATCAATAAGCAACAACCTAATTTGGTTCCATTCCTCAAACAAAGCTATCACATGGCTTCAGGAGGCCAGAAATATAGTTATATGGACTACTTTTATTGTCCTTTTTGGAGCTTGGCAGTATAAATCACCATTTACTTTTTTTGTGTGGAAAACAGAAGCTTGGACATCCTGCCTAACATCTCCTTTTGTGTTTAGAATATTGAAGAAAAATAATTTTCCCTTAAAAATAATCCCGAAAGGTTTTCAAAAAACACTCATGACTGCTTGTGGGGGAAAAACTAAGACAAACATACAAATCTACAAAGCAAGCAGCATCCTGTATGGCAATAATCATCATTTCCATATATAAAGGTGTTTTGTACAAACGCTGAATCCGGTGGGAGTTCTGCAGGCATACAGAGGACTCCTCTGTAGAGCTGCGCTTCATTTGCACATAACATCCACTGAGTTTCTTGCAGGAAGACGCCCTATTTTTGCACAGAACCCATCACAGGAAGTGTTTTTGAATTAAGGGAAAACAGATGGTGGTAAAGAGAACGGCGAGACAGACGGGGACCATGAGTTAATGTCCCATGAGGCACGGTGATCCCACTCAACAAGACCCTGTGTAGTGCTCTGTGCCTGCCTGTCTCTCACTCTGTTTTGCTCTTTCACACTCATTAACAGTCTTTCCTATGGTGGTAATGAGGTTCTGAGGGATCATGATTCTGTTGCTATATAATATACCGATAATGCACTCTCATGTACTACAAAGCAGTTTTATTTAGATACAAAACTAAATATATAGTTAGAATTGAGGGAGTAAAATGTAGCTGCTCTGGTTGGCCTTTTTTATTAGACATTTTTTTGATGATATTGATCTTGAACTCCAATAAACATTAAAGCAATGTTCCAGGTTCATGATCTGTGACATACTGTCGATTACCATAAACAATACTTCAGATTTGTCCCTCTGTAAAAACAATCAGAAATTGTATGAAGTAAAGCACTTGCAATGGGAGTCTTTGGCACAAGACGTTCGGATAGGTTTAAAAGCAGAAATCTGCAGCTTTAAGTGTGTTTTAAATGCATTGAGTTGTAAAATTGTCTAAATCCTTAGTGGTGAGTGTCACACTTCACTCGGAGCACGGAACAAGGAGACACGGAGATAACTTCAATTCACAGTATTTAATGATCACACGGGGAATGTAGGAGACACTGGAACACAAGGAATGACATTTGAGGACCGAAAAAACACTAACTGAAAGGACTGGGGCTTTTAAACACAGGATAATGAGGGAAGATCTAACACGGGAATCAAATGAACACAGTCAACATGAGGAAGAAACTGGGTCACAGGAGCAAAAACACACACAGACAGGTCCATAACCCTGACAGTGAGACCTAACTCATGCAATTTGCTTCATATAAACAGGCTGGTATTTTGTGTGTATTATGTGAAAGCCACTGGATTTACTGAATTTATATGGTTATAACAGGAGTTAAATATTGGATTTAATTTTTCCTTGACACGGTAAGCAATTCTGTCACATTAGTATCATGAAAACGTGTAATATTTACATCTTATTTGTTTACTTTAAAACAGAAAACAGTGTGTGTTTTAGCATTTTCTTGCAGTTGGTGCAATTCCTTATCGCATATACTTACATTAAAAATGCCTTATGTTACGGGTTTTACAAACTCAAGGGTCAGTTTTTTTTTTTGTGGTAATTGACAGCGTGTATGTAAGAGATGCAGAGCTTACGCAGTAATATTTAACCCTGATATCCCTTTTGCATCTGGACCATTTGGATCATTGCATTTGATTTCGGCACCATTGAGATTGTTTTGGTGCATCTTCGTATTTCCTAAACAACACCACTTGATGGCAGCATTGATTTATAAAATAATACCTATTCCTCTCTCTGCACAGTCCTTGAGATTTTATTGCCTACCATTGATGGCTGATAATAGCCCATCACTGAAGTCATCTACAGGGTTTGCTAAACCTCAGTTCATGTTATTTCCAGAAGCCTTGGGTATATAGTGATAGATATTATTTAACAATGAAAGAAAATGGTCTCCAAACACTTATGAATAACATCGCCAAGATCCTGAAACTAGAGGATACCATATACCATAAAGCCAGTTTTATTTATTTTACCTTCTAGATGTTTTGGACCTCAGAAGATGGTCACTATAATGCACAACAGATTCCATATAGATTGTCACTTGAAATAATGCATTTCATATATTTTCTTGGGCTTCAATATAAGCATTGTCAGGTGCAACTTATTAGAAGTACAGTGCATATTTTCTGTTCAATATTAAAAACTTATATTTTATTAAAAACACTGTATTTTTATTTGTGCTGTAGGCTATAATTGTGCGTAGTATTGACTTCATCTAAAAAAAGAAAGACAGTCTTGGTGTAGCTCAGTCAATATAATCTGATTTGGGCTAATAGCCTGGGGTTCAATAGAGGATAAAGACAATAATTTGACTTTGAGGTTGCTGCTTTTGTACTTAAGTCTTCTCTGACGCAGCGCTGTTCTGCTCAGACAAATTTTTCAGAGACTTCCTGTTTTTCCACTTTCCTAAACAGCCATAATTCATGAACATTAGGACAGGAGTGAACATTTTCTACACGAAAACCGTGGGAAGTTTGCGCCAGTGACGGTCGTCCTCTGAAGGCCCGTAGCTGTCTAGAGGGAAGCATCAGCATATTTCTTGTTGCGACTTTGATGGCATATTGTCAATGTTCATACCATAAACATAGGCATAGAGAAACCACCTTGTCAGCACCTGCACTGTTATGCTATATAGTTTGCTTGGCAGCTTATTATGCTCGATGGACCTTGTCCTACCTTCAACCCCCCAAGGTTTCTTTTTCTATGTCTAAACTTTAATCATTCATGGACATATTTGGCAAGTACAAGACAGGATAAGCATAGCCTCAAGCATGGGTCCAGATGATGTATGAGTTAGTCTACTTGATATCCTACTAAGACAAGGCTACATCGAGCACAGATGTACTGTGTAGCGGATATTACTCACAAGGTTTTCTACTGGTTATTATGTAATATATCCTGCAGATGGCAAATTCTGGTTTGGTGATATTTTTCAAGGTTAGTTCACCCCAAAAATTTTGAATTACGACGTGTTTTAATCACCCTCAAGTCATCCGAGGTGTATGTGACTTTCTTCTTTCAGCAAATCCATTCGGAGTACAGGTGCATCTCAATAAATTTAGAATGTCGTGGAAAAGTTCATTTATTCAGTAATTCAACTCAAATTGTGAAAACCCGTGTATTAAATAAATTCAATGCACACAGACTGAAGGAGTTTAAGTCTTTGGTTCTTTTAATTGTGATGATTTTGGCTCATTTTAACAAAAACCCACCAATTCACTATCTCAACAAATTAGAATATGGTGACATGCCAATCAGCTAATTAACTCAAAAACACCTGCAAAGTTTTCCTGAGCATTCAAAATGGTCTCTCAATTTGGTTCACTAGCCTACACAATCATGGGGAAGACTGCTGATCTGACAGTTGTCAGAAGACAATCATTGACACCCTTCACCAAGGAGGGTAAGCCACAAACATTCATTGCCCAAAAAGCTGGCTGTCCAGGTGCTGTATCCAAGCATGTTAACAGAAAGTGAGTGGAAGGAAAAAGTGTGGAAGAAAAAAATGCACAACCAACCGAGAGAACCGCAGCCTTATGAGGATTGTCAAGCAAAATCGATTCAAGAATTTGAGTGAACTTCACATGGAATGGACTGAGGCTGGGGTCAAGGCATCAAGAGCCACAACACACAGACGTGTCAAGGAATTTGGCTACGGTTGTCGTATTCCTCTTGTTAAGCCAATCCTGAACAACAGACAACGTCAGAGGCATCTTACCAGGGCTAAGGAGAAGAAGAACTGAACTTTTGCCTAGTGGTCCAAAGTCCTCTTTTCAGATGAGAGCAAAAGTTTTGTATTTCATTTGGAAACCAAGATCCTAGAGTCTGGAGGAAGGGTGGAGAAGCTCATATCCCAAGTTACTTGAAGTCCAGTGTTAAGTTTCCACAGTCTGTGTTGATTTGGGGTGCAATGTCATCGGCTGGTGTTGGTCCATTGTTTTTTTTAAAACCAACGTCACTGCACCCGTTTACCAAGCAATTTTGGAGCACTTCGTGCTTCCTTCTGCTGACAAGGTTTATTGAGATGCTGATTTCATTTTCCAGCAGGATTTGATACCTGCCCACACTGTTAAAAGCACCAAAAGTTGGTTAAATGTTCATGGTGTTGGTGTGCTTGACTGGCCGCAAACTCACCAGACCTGAACCCCATAGAAAGTCTATGGGGTATTGTCAAGAGGAAAATGAGAAAACAAGAGACCAAAAAATGCAGATGAGCTGAAGGCAACTGTCAAAGAAACATGGGCTTCCATACCACCTCAGCAGTACCACAAACTGATCCCCATGTCACGCCGCACTGATGCAGTAATTCATGCGAAAGGAGCCCCAACCAAGTATTGAGTACCATGTACAGTAAATGAAGGGACCTTAAGACGGCCAACAATTCCTAAACAATTTTTTTTGATTTATGAAGGTATTATAATTTGTTGAATTGGGGGGTTTGTGAAATCGTGAGCCAAATCACACAATTAAAAGAAACAAAGAATTAGAAACAACGCCTGTGTTTATGGGTTGTGCATGAATGTGGTATTTATACATGATTTTTTCACAATTTGATGAATAATGAAATAAACTGAACGTTTCCACGGACATTCTAATTTATGAGATTGCACTGTATATTGAACCCACCCCCATTGTCCTGGCATAGAAGTCGGTCAGTGTGTTGCAGTTGACGTCCACAAGCGTCAAATAATTGCGTTGCATTCAGTGAATCCAGTGTCGGGGAGTGGAAATAAAAGCCTCCTGAGGGGTGCAGGCATTTGTAAGAAAACTAGTCCATATTTAAAACGTAATAAACTCTTTCTTCATTCCGGTATCGGTCCTTACGCGAAGCCTGGTTAGACGGATGACGCAGATGAATGGCAGAGCTACGTGCCTCTGAGTATGGTCGTCTCCCGGTTTGTTTATAGGAGCAAAGGAAGCAAAGTTTCCTTACTTTAGCAAAACCAGTCTTCTCTTGGTTAATATCGAAATCTTCCGACATTTTTCTTTGCAATCTCGGTTGTATTCTAATTCGTGGACGGAGATTTGTGTGTTGTTGGTTCTAACCCGCATCCTCGTCCATAATCCACACTCCGATGTCTATGTGCCGGCATTCGCGTCCACGTTAGGACAGATAATGGGTAGACAGAGCAAAGTGTTTATGTGTCATTTTGAAATTATGGCTAGATTCTTAAAAAAAGGATTCGCTACAGGAGGCCTTTATTCACTCCGGAGCGTCTGCGCAGTTTTATTATTGTTGGATGGTGGTTATTTGAATACTTGTGGACTGTTCAACTGCAACATCCGCTGACTGCAATGATAGAGCTTGGGATAGCCAGGACAATTTTTAATGTAACTCCGATTGGATTTGTCTGAAAGAATGAAGTCATATACACCTTGGATGCCTCGAGGGTGAGTAAAACACAAGCTAAGTTCCTGGGTAAATTCACAACATGATTAAATGGACTCTTCCAATATTGGGAAACAGTGCTGGGTAGTAACCATAGACTGTAACTGATTACATGTCATCTGGATTATGTAATCAGATTTCTAAAATGAAGTACTTGTTATTAGATTATATTATGTTTTAAAATGCTTATATTCAGATTACAGTTACTTTATGGATTACATGATTACATATTTTTCACAGATCATTTTTACCTAAAATATTTATTTAAAGTCCCCCTGAGATTTTAAGTTAATATTTCAATAATTCAACAACACATTCACATGTTTTAATGTTGAGCATGTTGTTTTGAAAGTATTTTTTATTGAAATTTTTTGTGCAGTTCTTTCACAAACCCCAGTTTGAGAAATATTTAATGCACTTATTGTTGTTGAAAATAAAGAATCTGTTTAAAAGTATGTTTTATCAAATATGTAATATCTTTGTATTTTTATATCAAAACTTTGTAATAAATGAATTAGGCCAAAAGTAATCTAATGGAAAAAGTAGTCAATGCATTGCCTAAAATGTATAATCTAATATAGTTTGTTACTAACTATATCATTTGTAATCTGACTACAATTTGTAAGTAATCTACCCAATGCTGTTGGGAAATAATTTGACCTTGTTTTCTGTACAATTCATCTCTAACCAATAAAATTTATGATATAGATGCAGCCATATGCAGGTGTCTTTGGTAGTAATAATGAATGTTTTGTTGCTGCTTTATTGATTCTGTTCAAGTACGCAGTATGCACAAGACAATTAAAGTCATTTTAATGAGAAATAAGCAAGCTAGTGTCTGCAGTTCTTCATTCAATTTTGAATATGGTACGTTTTTTTTTTACTGTCCTCCTGACTGTAGTCTCTGATTAAAAGGATAGAAAGAGTGCATGTGCTGGACAAGACGCAGCCTTTTTAATGCTAGATTCATTTCTCTGCCTGTGTCCAAGGTCTGGGAATGAGGTATTCTCCGCGCAGCCAATTTTCCCCTGTTCCATACTGGTGCTGTTCAGATTTGTGGTCAGTCTGAATTCGATTAGTCTGCCGCAATCCCTAGAGAGGTTTTAGGTTGCCCAGCTCTAACGTGTGAAAATTAAATGGGTTTATTGTGTTCGTCATGCTGTCTCTATGTACTTGAGCCTCACACACTGTTTCAAGGAACTAGACACAGAAAGATCTTCAAGTTTAAAATTCAGCCTGGCTTCAGAAGACTTCTTTAAAGCTTATGTGGTAATAAACCTTTTTCCTGTGATCTTTTGGGCAGCACGACGTGGAAAGGATAAGGTCTGTCCCCGTCCCCCCCCCCTGGGTTTATATGTGTGCCGGACACTGGGACTCAGGGAGACCTGGTTTTTTGGTCTGCGGTGTGACGTCAAAGACACTGTGGCATGGCTGAAAATGGACAAGAAGGTAAAATGCTACTCTCAAACTGGAAAAGATTTAGAAACATTATTCCTTTATCATTTGAAATGGATCAAGATATCCTGATATTTACTTAATTTAGGCTTTGAAAATATTTTTGACAAATCTTATTAAATTGTGCTGTGTAATGATATACATAACCTTTCAAAAAAAATTGAGGTTAGTGAGAGTTTTTTTTTGTTGAAAGAAATTGTTAATAAATAACCATTTGGTCCCTCGATATCTCTTTGCCACCATGAAATCTTCAGACAGTCTCCCAGTTGGAAATAAAATACGGCCTGGGAGAGTAAGAAACACATTCAATATTGCAAATACTTCAATTATTCACCAAATACGATCTTCTATAGGCTTGTACGAGGGGCAGCTTTCCCTCACGAACAATGAGGATTAGGGGGACATACCGACAGGATGTTGTTCCGAAGCAAAGTGTTTGTATAAAATTGCCACCAATAAGAAAAAACATATCATATAAGGCAATAGACTTTGGCGACGGAGGCTAACCCCCCTTAAAAACAGACCCAACTCCTTTCTTGAATATTGAGAAGAGAAATTCAAACACCATACAGAGAGATGGAGGAGAACAGAAGATGGAGGGGTGATCAGAGAGAAGGAAGAGAGAAAAATGTGTGAGAAGGATGGGGTAAAGGCATTCTCAAGACAGAGAGTGTTTTCTAACAGAAATGAATACTTTAATTCGACAAGGATGCATTGAAATTGATCAAAACTAACCGTAAAGTGTTATGGTTTTTCTATTTCAAATAAATGCTGTTTTGTAGGCAAATACAACTTTGTATTTTTGTAGAATTTTGGAGAAAAAAAAAAATAATCTTCCGCGTTTCAGAAAAGAATATTAAGCAGCACACTTGTTTTCAACATTGATAATAAAAGAAATGTTTCTTGAGCACCAATCCTCATAACCCTAGCATATGATCGAAGAAGGTGTGCACAGACTGAAGAGGACCCGATGAAAAGGGTCTTGGCTTTGCCATGCACAGGACAAAATTACATTGAAAATATTAACACAGTTATTTAAATTGTATATTTAAATATACTTGGTGTGTCGATCTTTCACTTTTGATCAAATAAATGCAACCTTGGCATAAAAGACTTCTTTAAAAAATATATAAAACATTTTTAATGAGGCCAAACCTTTAAAAGGTAGAGTAAATACAAACAGACTGTGATGAAAACCAAACCAAACTCATTACCCTCTCAAAAAAGTACAGTGGTTTTTCCTTGGTAATATGATACTGCAGGCTTGAACTTATTCATGTACCATGTTCTTTTCATGGCACTTCAAAGAATGCTATAGTATTACTTTGGTACATGTCCAAAAAGGACAAAGTATGATCATTTTTATCATGTCCAAAAATGTTGTAGTGTCTTGGTATTTTTTTTTTGTAATTGATTGTCAGTGTATATGAAGGCACAGCACAACATTTATCATGACTTATCTTTGTATTAGGTTTTGGATCATCATGATATGTCCAAAGAAGAGCCCATAGTGTTTCATTTCCTGGCCAAGTTTTACCCAGAAACACGCAGAAGAGCTGGGGCAAGATCAGCCTAGACACCATGTGGTGTGCTTCTGTTCTTGCAGCGGGGAGTCCTTGGCTCAGGTGGTTTGCTGACTACGCTCAAATAATGGCATGTTGGGCGTGTTGCATTTTATTGATAGGAATGAGAAGGAACATGCTGGTATCAATGTGGAAAAATGGAGGTCACAGTGCTCAAACTCGCATGTGTACCAGCTCAAAGTCCTCCAATAACATTCATCTTAATCGACGCAACACAGAGCAGATGTGCCCTGTTCTGATGAACATAAGTTACCTTAGATGAACGCACCCGCGTCGCAGAAGCGCGTTTTCCTTAACAATACTAAACATGTTTGTGATTGAATATGCTACCTTTGTGTGCCAGCTAACTGCTAAACCCTAGATTTCCATCGATGCTCTAAAAAGCAAGAGCAGAAAATGATGCCACAGAAAATTAGTTGATTCGCATAGTGTTGTACATAATTAATCTGTGGGACCGGGTAAGTATGTTGGACAAACAGCAGGTGATGAAGTGTCATGACCCGAACTCAAAAGCCGGTTTCATGCCAGAAGGAGGATGGATGTAGCAGAAGACGAGCTCTTGACTTAGGGAGTTTGTCAGGGAAGTGTCTAGTAGAATAGACGGAGAGGTTTAGAAGGGCTGGCTGTTGCAGTTCAGCGCTCTCTTAATGTGGTGTAAGACTGTGTTCAGACATGTGGAAATCTTTGAGCTTCACATCAGGGCCCTGTCATGATTTCACACTCAACCCACCAGGCAGGGTCGCCCCAAGTTTAAGTTGGGGGTTGCAGTTAGAACGATTTAAGGTCGCCGCACTTTTGGGGCCCACACAAAGATCGTTTTATTGTAGAAACTGTTCATTTTTCTTTTCTTTTAGTAGTAGTAGTAATGAAATTATAATGTTATCTACTTTTGAATGAGTTACACATATACAAACAAATGTTACGGTTATTTCGCAGTTCCAGAAAAATATACTCTACCCATTCACGCAATGTTTACGTTCCCGTCTATGTGCATTTTAGAGTACGATGTCTTTTTGAGATCAGATGTGTAAACGGTAGATAGCAAATTTAGAGATGACGTGAGGGGGGCAAACCGACCGGACGATTTGGTAGTGCACTTTTTAAACACATTTTGGTTGTGCTAATAGCAAATTACAATTCACAATCTGACTACATAGAGAAAGCAGCAGGAAGGCGGTCGAGGTTTCATGGCAACCAGGATACATAAACCTTGCATAAACCGGTGAAAAGAATTACCCCCCATATGATTATAGCTGTCAAAATTATCTCAAAGGAGGCTTTTATTAAGCAAATAAAGTGAATTACTCATCCACTGTTTTAAAAAAAAATACTTTCCGCCGGTTCATTAGAGCCCTGCACGGGCCTCAAATATAGGCCCTAGCCTGGCCTTGTCTGACAGCTCATCAGAATTCTTGGCCCGGGTCCGACCCGAGCCCGACCCGAGCCCGTCTTTTTTCCCCCCCCTTCTCCCAAAACAGCTTACCACTGTTTCAGCTATTAAAATAGTTCAATTTTGTATGTAATGTCAAAGTGATTATATTTATTTTAGTTTTTTTTATTAAGTTAATTTAGAAAAACGTTTGGAGCATGTTTTGTTCGTTGCAAGTTTTTGTTTTTTAAAGTAATGACCAACCGGCCAGCGGCAGATAGTGAGCCTATGTTTCATCAATTTAGCCTTCTCAAATCATCACAACTTGCCTAAAATAAAATCTATAGATATAAAACAGTTCAAGCATATCACAATGTAAGTTTAAATGTTTAACCTATATAAATGTGGGCTGTTAGACCTATCTAATCGTTTTTTTTTTTTTTTTTGTGCGAAGAGCTAAAGCCGCTTTAAGGACATGGAGGTCAGACCTGCCGATCTAACTTGCATTTGGGAAAAAACGTAAAATATGCCGTCTATGGTGCATAAAAAACGATAAGGAGTAATACTATCCCCAAACTCGGAAACTGTTTAAAGGTACTATTTTTATTGTTGTGCACTCACAATCTCAACAAAACATTGTGATTTTTATAAATAAAGGATTAAATACAGGTTGCGCGATCCGCAATGAAAGCGAACCTCAGCGACTATTGCCTAACAGACTTGCTAAGAGTGCTATTTAAAACTAAGAAATTCAAGATCCAAAAACAAAAAAACTTTTTTACGGTTTTTATTATAAAAACTAAAAACTGCAGTTCTCTCTAAAGGGCGTCAATGAAAGGGAGGATGGAG
Source organism: Sinocyclocheilus anophthalmus (assembly GCA_018155175.1). NCBI lineage: Eukaryota > Metazoa > Chordata > Actinopteri > Cypriniformes > Cyprinidae > Sinocyclocheilus > Sinocyclocheilus anophthalmus. The sequence continues at coordinate 29,595 of JADLZN010006734.1, forward strand.
AGTGTCAAGGATTGTGTCATCATTACATTCTTTGGTGACCGCATGGACTCATGAAAAACAAATTTATTAAAAATAATTCAAATATTCCTTATCTATTTACCCACCCCGACCATGCATGGTAATTAATTTTGCCTCGTGGCTTGCGGCACGCTTTAGCCTATTGCATGCATTTTTTGCTGTCATGTGCAAGGATATGTTTGCAGATTCTGTACTGCACATGACCAATTGACTCACTGTTTGCTGTGGTCAAATCAAAACTCTTCCAAAATATAGCTTTTCCCAAAGCATTGGGAACTTTTAGTAACTACTCACTCTCCAACTTCTCCCTGATGCTCTGCATGGTCAGCTGTCACCTGCATGCTAATGCATGCGTATATGCATTGCGTATTGCATAGGCTATGTATAATATGCCTATTTATAATACAATCAATATAACAATATTTCATACAGTAGCCTATGTGTGCTCTGCGCGTATATGGGCACAATAAAAGGAGAGAAGCTAAATGAGCCAGAGTCCGACCCGAGCCCAATCTGTAAAAAAATAAAAATAAAATGGCCCAAATGGACTCACCCAGCGGGCTTGCAGGCCTCTAGTTTCCACAGGCAGGGTCACGATTATCTACAGTGTATGAAGCTAAAGGTTTTTGGGTTAAGGTTCATAATTTAGAACATTTTTAACATTGTATGCTGTATGTGCAAAGGTAGCTAGCAAACAAAATACAGCTGTTAAGCTAATAGTCACATTTAGCTGAGTAAGATCATGATTGAGAAATGTTGGATACTGCTGGAAATGCTGCTATGGGGTATCCTATTTATTATTTTAGGATTTTTTTTGTTTGCCCCAGTAAAGCATTTCTATTAATATAACTGATTAAGTAGTCAAACTCATTCCATATCAGCAGAATAATGTGGTACAGAAAGTCTATGTCCATAAAACAGGTTCTGAATGAATTATGTTAATGATACCCAATGGTCAAAAGCAATAGCAAAAGTAATAGGTCAATAAATTGCAGACAAAGATTTTGAAAAGCTAGGCGCGCTTGCACACTATATTGCCAAAAGTATTGGGGGGGGGGGGGCGCGGGGGGGGGGGGGGTTAGTTTTGAACAGACCCTTTTCTATTCTAACACAACAATGCTCGGTGTATAAGGCCACAAGGAGAGGTTTTAAAAAAAAGATTGATTCAGTCAGGGTGGAAAGAACTTGATGGTCTGCTAAAGCAGTCATAATCCCAGTGAACACCTTGGGCTTAATACATGCAGACCTGGAGCCAAAATTATCACCAAACACTGTGACTTGTATATACATATGGACAAATGTTTGGGACACCCCCTTCTTTAGAACAGAAAAAGGCACTAACAAAACTGTGGCATCAAAATAATTCATGTATTTAAAAATTGTATTTCCATCATTTTGCCACAGTTTTGGAAGTGTCTAAAATGATTGTACGCATATGTACAAGTCATTGTGTTTGGCGATGAGTTTTTTTTAAAAGTTTTATTGAGTTTTCCCAATACTTTGGGCAATATAGTGTATGTTTGGTGCGATAGGGGGCCCAACCTCATATTCTTTCATAGGGCCCAAAATTACTAGCGGCGCCCCTGAGCACAGGGGAACACCTCCCACTGTAATGCGGCGTCCTGCCAAGATTCAGTCTAAGTGATCAGAAACCATTAAGCAATAACACCTTGATTATGAGCACATTATCAATCATTTCACTGAGTGAGCTGGTTGCTCGGCATGGGAGGTAAATAAGCATCTGTTTTGCACACTTTAACTCTCAGTTCAGTTTTACCGACAGCATTGTGACTACATTTGTTATCTAATGTTAAGTTATGGCAATTTGCCCTTCACTTTACAGTGCTTGTACCAATCTGGTAGATTTCATGCATTGCAAAGGGCATAAGATGAAGATAAGAACATTCTGAGAAAACATAAGTAGCTTATCTTCACCCCGTAATGGGAGGTAGACCTGCGCCGCTTCAGAATGGCAGTGCACTCTGAAACGAATGTAATGAATTCTCAAAAGATGCTAATGAATTCTGGGAAGGGTTTGAAGAGCGGTGAGTCTGTTCTGTATTAGCCTGCGCCCTCCGCTCATATGTAGGCTTGGGAAAGAGCCGCGTGATTGGATGTGCTGATCCTGTTTAAATATCTCTCCTGGATGGGTGCTTATCAGGAACAGCCAGCCTTCCCAGACTGCACTCTTAAAGTGCTGTCACATTTATAAAGCAGACTGAAAAGATGACTGTAATAGCCAGAACCTTTTTGACCAGTTGCTGACATATTGCATGCTACTTTTGGGACTGTTTTCAGACTGATAGTTTGGTGGCGGATAAAAGAGCAAGCCTGATGATTTCAAGAAGCCTTTTCTTGTTTCTTTCTTTTTCTTTTTATAAATGAGATGACTGGGAAGCATGTCTTAACAGGCATATTTTACCTGGAAATTAAAATTTTGTCATTACACATCATTCCACTTTCTTGCTTTCTTGGAACACAAAAGTTTTTAAGAATATCCTGATGACTCTTTTCAATGTAACAAAGGTGAATGAGTAGTGTGGCTGGTAAAATACAAAATGAAAAGAATAGATTAGAATAGAATGTAAGCTTTTATTACTATGGCAGGGTTAACCCTGTAAAATTTGCATAAAACTCCTAAAACACACAGGAACGCTAACAGGTTATGCATGCTTTTACAAAGTACCATAAACTTCATAAAATAAGTATATGACTCATGCGCTATATTAAAAATCATATTGTCTGTGGCTGTTCCACAGACATGCTTGCGATCTGTAGGGGACAGGGCTTTTTCATCCTATGCTCCTAGACTTTGCAATGTACTCCCTTCTTATATCAGAGATGCACTGAATCTAAATACTTAAAAAAAAAAAAAAATTTTTTAGGTTAGCTTTTTCTTGATTATCTTATTTATTCTAGTCTGTTCTTTTAATTTTTGTTCTGCATCGCATAAAGATATGAAGGGATAGTCCACATGTGTATGGTTGTATCGTGTTGGTTCTTAGTGGCAACTGCTCGGGAGCAAGCTGCGTTTAAAGGCAGGGGACTATAGTACGGTCAAAATTAAATGTGTGCATTAACTTATAGATAGGGATCACTACCGTTTTAATGGCGACCATTTTAGGGTCGTTTTTTTTAAATATATTTAAAGAAGTCTCTGATGCTCAAGACTGCATTTATTTGGTCAAAATATAACAGGGTATAAAAAACAGTGTAGTAATATCGTATTAATAATATTAGCTCAAGTTAAGAGTGACTAATTTACAATATATTAAAGCTATCACAGGTATGAGGTTTTATATAGAATCATGATTTCAGCGACGCCAATGGTACTCAGTCTTGCGCGCAGATGTCACCACTGATGCTTAAAATCATAGGGAATATGACTGTGTTTGCTGCTCAGCACGGTTGTGCTGTTGAATATTCTTGATTGATTAGAAACCATGACTGTGAATTTTTTCTAGAAATCGTTGAATTGAAGAAACTATAAAGTTCAGAAGTACAGCATTTATTTGAAATAGAAAGTTTGTAACATTATGAAAGTCTTTACTTTCGCTTTTGATTTTTAATTAAATTTATTGCTGAATAAAAGCATTAATAAAATGTAAAAAAAAATAATGACCTCAATTTTAATTGAGTGTTGATGCCCATATGTATATAAACACCAAAAATGACCCATCGGCGGTGTTGGTTGCATTATAAAGACACTTGACTAGACATGTTGCGGACCATAACGAATATTGTGGCTCAGCTGCCAAAAAAAGCTACCCGCCCAACACCACTACATGTTTGTGTGCTACACTAATAAATGAACGAGACTTGCACTCTGTCTAATAATGTCACGATTCGCCTGGTATGTCACTTTACTTTCTTTCCTCACCATACAACTTTCATCCATCCATAAAAACTTTGAGTGGAGATAATGGGTTTGCTTTATTCAGCCCATACACCAGGCTTAGTGTCCTGAACTTCAATATTCGTACGTATTAAACGTCGAAAGGTATTGTTTGTTCCGACACCACTCACTGAACAAAGGGTTAAAGGGTTAGTTCACCCAAAAATGAAAATTTCTGCTTACATTACTCACCATCGTTTATTAGTTTCCACAACCGAAGACCTTCGTTCATCTCAGAAACACAATTTAATGTGATTTTTGTTTAATGAAATTGAGGCCTATCTGACACTCCCATAGACAGCAAGGTAACTACCATGTTCAAGGTCAAGAAAAGTACCAAGATGATCAACAAAGTTGTCCGTGTGACATCAGTGGTTCAACTATAAAGTTACGAAGCTACGAGAATATTTTTTTTTAACAAAAATAACAACTTTATTCCATATTTTCATCTCTACTCCACATAATGTGACTTGACACTTTGGACATGCGTTCACGACAGTATCATGACAATGTGGAACAAAGTCGTTATTTTTGGTTTCCTTGCACAAAAAAGTATTCTCGTAGCTTCGTAACTTTACAGTTGAACCACTGAATGTCACACGGACTCCTTTGTCGAATCATCTTGTACTTTTCTGGGACTTGAACGTAAAGGTATTACCTTGCTGTCGATGGGAGGGGCGAAGAGTCGCTCTCAGATTGCAAGTCAAGAAATTGTGAGTAAAGTGGCTGGGTCGACGATGAACGAAGCAAGGTCAAGTAGAAAGGGCAATTGTCATTTGATGAAATCTTAAACCCTTTAAGTTTACATGAATCGATGAGACAAGCAGCCGAAAGGGCGCATTAGTGCTAGCCCTCACTGAACTCATATTACAGATTACATTGCAGTGCCTGCAGTTCGAAAAAAGTCTTTGTATGGAAGTTTAAGAGAACAGTCTGGGCAGTTCTCGGCCAGAGTAAAATCGCCCAAAAAGGGGCGGTACTCCACATAATGTGACTTGACACTGATTGGACCATATATCCAGAGACAGAACAAACAGTCTAGAACAGTGACCGCTAACGTAACACTGTGGTTGAATGTGATAGAAAAAATCCCTCCCTTTCACACTTTGGTGGTGCGTCGCCCAATTACCCTAATGAAGAAACCACCCCTGATTGTAATGACAGAAGAAAGTCACGCATATTTAAAACATTGTGTTTTTGAGCAAACTATTGATTTATCGATGGGTATGTGGTTGTTTTATTATTGTTTTTTAATGAGTTCGACCTTGTGTTAATTGTTGCCCTGTCGTTAAACTTTTTTTGGCTTCCATTTTCTCGTTATCATTAAATGAGTTTTGCCAAGCAGCTAATGGTCGGCACAGTGACCACCCGTCTCTCATGTAGTTGTGCTTTTAGCAACAGCTCATTTGGCAAGCCAGCAATATTTTACATGTAATTTGGCACTGGTTCATTGTTGATAATTAAATACTAACCCTTTCAGTGTGAACACAGTTTGCATTTATAAGCTGTGTACATAAACAACCTTTTGTTCTTTAGTTCATAAAGGTCAGGGGTCTATTTCTCCATCCTTTATTAATTTTCTCTTTTGATGAAGCATGAAGTCAGGAATTAATTTGGTTCTTTGATTCATTCAGTAGTCTATCAATTAGTCGTTGCAGTGCTTGCAAAGCAGCTCTGCATTGAAATTCTTCTTTTTCTTTTCCACAGGTTTCTGGAATTAGTTCAGCTTGACTGCTTAACGTACAGACTCCATTCAAAAATGTTGTAGATAATTCAGCCTTTAATGTGGCATTTTTTTATATATACATTTTATTTATATTTTTATTAACAGGTTTTTACAGGACATTATTATGTTACTGTTTGCACTGCTAGATCCTTCAGGAAATGCAAGTCTAGATTTATTTATTTATTCATGCATTCAAGTCTAGATTATAGACACACAAATGACATTGTTACAAACAGATATGCAGTGATTTCTGCCAGGCTTAGGAATCTGCACTAGGAGCAGTCCTTTGCCAGGTCGCCTGTTTTCTCCCTACGGCCCCACTTGGAATTCAACTCAACAACCCTGCAACAGTGAATGTGTAACCTGTGATCCATCTGCTGCTTCTAGAGTTCTTAAAACTGACCCTGAAATATTCTGCCTTTGCTTTGTATTTGCAGCCGTAAATGACGTCTGGGCTTTGCAGTCCATAGAGCTGGAAGGAGACAACCTCTGCTAGCTTACTAATGGATAGTCGTGACTAGGCTAGCTTAAATAAAAACACACAGTGTTGTTTATTCGATCTATTCAGAAAGTACCTGCTAAAATATCTAGTTCTTTATAAAGCATTAAAGTTATGTAGACCCTGACTATAGAAGTTTAATTAGTTAGAGATCTGTTTCTGACGTGGTTTTTATTCAGTAAGTAGTCATACATAGCACGTCATAAAATTGTTTTGATACCAAAGACTACTTGGTCTTATGCTCTTTCCGTTTCCTTGTAATAGTTAGCATCTAGATAAACTGACCAGTTTATTAGTATTATTTTACATTTAAATGTTATGCTTGGATGCATACATTGGTAATCACCTATGGTTTGCTGTATTTGTTAATTTATTTAAATTTCTTAAAGAAATTAATACTTTTGTTCAAGGATGCATTCAATTGATCAAAAGTGACAAATACATTTTAGTGTTACCAAAGATTTCTATTTCAAATAAACATTTTTTATTTTAAGCTTTGTATTCATCAGAAAAAGTCTGGAAAAAAAACAGTATCATAGGTTCCACGAAAATATGAAGCAGTACAACTGTTATGGTAATAAAATAAAATGTTTTTAAGCATTAAAGCAACATACTAGAATTATTTCTGAAGGATCATGTGACAATGAAGTAATGATGCTGAAAATTTAGCTTTGCTTTCATATATAAATAAATTACATTAATGTATTTTAATTTGATCTATTATTTCACAGTATTACTAGCATTATACTATTTTCTATTTTTACTCATAAAATGCTTACTTTTTTAATCAAATAAATACACAAGAGACTTCTTTCTTACAGATTTGTATATACTGCATTCTGTGTCCTTTTTTTACACTATGTCTAACATGCCGTCTCTAATATCATCTATAATACTTGCTAGTAGTTAATAGTTAAATTTCTGGGCAGGTAACAAAAGGATGCTGATTCTAACACTGCAAACGAATGGTTCTTTAACTACACTATTGTGCCCTTTAGCAAGATCCAGGCGATATCACTGTAAACTGTCTTGATGGCATTGCATAATATTCTTGGTAACACATTCCCCCAAATATGTAGCAATAATAATAATGAAGTCCTATTAATCTTACTCTCCGCTTCTCTGAAATCCCACAGGTGAAGAAGAGTATTTTAGAGGAGGAGATATACTGTCCACCTGAGGCTTCAGTGCTGTTAGCCTCTTACGCCGTCCACGCTAAGGTCAGTGCTCTTTCTAACACACCTGTTTTTTTAAACCCTTCTTTCCTTGATAGACACAGAAAGGTGTCGAAGCTAATCCTTAACCTCCTATAGATGTCCTTCAAGGTCTGCATCTATCCCATTACACTCTTCCCTCAGAAAGAAGTGCATTTTATTAAGCAAGTGTCAGTTTGATTGACAGCTCAGGGGCAACAAAGAACACGAGATTTATCCAAAAGCCTTAGCTAACTGCACACAGCTCACCTTGTGCCAATTTAGAAATCGCACTCTGTTTCTCTCCGACTCGTGTCAGACACGGAGCAACGCTGGCTCTAAAAACTGGATGGGAATAGCTAAAGCTTTTGTTTGCTTTAACGCAATTTGTTAGCTTCACATGGCAAGGCAGTTTGTTAGCTTGTGTTTGAGCCTTGTGCTGGTGTGCTTATATCTTTCAATGGCTTCTCAAGGCTTTTTTACAGCGGCTTTGGGGAAACATGCTATTTTGATTTCAGAGTTGTCATGTATATGATTTATACCAAACTGATCGTTTTTTTTTTGTTTTGATATTGTAGCTGTAACAAAGAAAATCGTATTTTTTGCATTAGTAATTCTTATTAAATTAGTTTTACCATCCTAGTGTTTGTTTTTAACTCGGATCGATTTTTGCATTGATTCCATGTCTTAGACATTTATGTTACAAAAGATTTCTTATTTCACATAAATGCTGGTCTTTGCCACAGGAATATTAAATGGCAAAACTGTTTTCAACATTGATAATAATAAGTAAATTTTCTTGAGCAAATCATATTATTTCTTTTAAAGATTTTTTTTTTTGGCAGGACAGTATAGCAGTGACAGGAAGCAAAGTAGGAGAGAGAGAGGGGCGGGATTGGGAAAGGTCCAAAAGCCGGGACTCGAACTCGGGACGCCCGGAGCGCAACGGCACTATATGTCGGCACACTGCCCACTAGGCTATTGGCACCAACAAGAAATGATTTCTAAAGGGGGATAATGTGGACACTGAAGGACTGGTGAGGATGACTCCTGAACCAATTTCAGATTTACCATCACAGGAATAAACATTTTAAGATATATTAAAATAGAGAACGGTTATTTTAAATGGTAATATTTCACAACATTATTTTTTACTGTATTTTTGATCAAATAAATGCAGCCTTGGTGCACATAAGAGACTTCTTTCAAAAACAAACAAAAAAGTATTAGCGACCACAAATTTTTGAACAGTAGTGTTCAATTTGGATTTGAGTTTTTGAAGTATTTGATTCAACGGATTATCCAAAATTATTACACAGCTCTGTGGAATACTTGATTCTGATTGGTCAGTCACAACATATCCTTCGATAAACAAATCGGTACAAAGTGATTAAACACAGGCTCATCCGAATAACTGAAGTGGGCGCTATACTCTTGCTAGGAACAGTTTTTCTTTGTGGAAGCTTTGCATTTGGCTAGCTAATAAAATATAAAAACTCAATGCAGTATTATGTGTAGAATTATTTAATTATGTCATCCTGATATCGCAGACTTGCTCTTTCGTTTCATACAAACACAGCTGCTACCATTTTTGCGACGATTGTTTTGTACACTATAATGGATAATAAGATAACTAACAAAACGGTAAGATTTTAAAACAGTTTTGTCTTAAATCAATATCTTTTATCTCCATAATTATCTATGTGTTGAAATGTTGTGTAATAAGTGGTATGACTGCACCATATCTCTTAAAGGCAGAGTAAGCGATTTCTGAATGTTGATATTTGAAATCACCAAAACAAACACGCCCCTACCCCAAAAGGGTCTTGCCCCTATTTTGATAGCTCCGCCCCACATATACGTACGCAACCCAGGCAACGATTAGTTCTGTGAAACAAAGCAAAACCAATGTTACACAGTGTCTACGGACGTGAGCGGTGCAGCTGATCCGATATTTACACGGGTCCTCCTACTTCTTCATATCGTTCCCGCCAGGGGGGGGGGGGGACATTGCTCTCTTGTTGTTTTTTATCCGCCATCTCTATCTTTCTGTCGCTCGGCTCGGCTAATGTCCATCCCATGCACTGAAAGCTCTCTCCTCCACATAATGAGTAGACACGCCCCTTATTGCTGATTGGCTACAAGTTTGTTTTGCTATTCGACCCGAATTAGTTTTCTAAAGTGTTTTTGAAAAATCACATACCCTGCCTTTAAATGTCCGTCTAGTTTGAACTTGTTGCTTGCTCGCAACTGCTGTCTTCACAGAAGCTTTGCGTTCAAATGTTTCAACTCAAATCAATATTTTGTGTCTAATTATTTACTTATGTGGCAAGTAGCTGTGTAATAAGAGGGATAATGTATATCCAGCCGGTTGTTATCGCAGAATAACCCCCTTCAGGGTGATACAAGACCCCTCTGCTTCGTGTCGGGGTCCTGATCGCCCTGTCGAGGGTTATTCTGTGATAACAACCGGCTGGATGTACAATATCCCTTACATAGTTACAATTAAAATATAAACCATTTTTATTGAATTCTACATAAATCAAATACATTTACGTTTAATGTTACCATTATATGAAATATCTTGTAATTTTAGATTTTGCTCATTCTGCCAACTTGGTGCAGTATTATAATTTCAGTTGATGTTCAGTTACAGAAATGTATTTCTTTGGCTTTGAATGCAGCTTGTCCTCAAAGATTTATCTGATTTACAAATGTGAGTAGCTACATGGCGGATTTCTGTCTCCATTTAATACCACCAGGTGCAGGTTTGGAGTTATTCAGAAAGACAGGAAGTTAAAGAAGGCATGAGAAAAGAGAGCGAAGAGATGTAAAGAGTAAGAATCAAAAAAGAGGCATAGGCAGATATACACAAGTAAGAAATAAAAAAAACTGGAAGAGAAGATCGAACAGAGAGGAGAGGCTGAGATGGCAGCAGTTTCTCCCTTACTGTGAAATCTTGTTCTTAATGCAGGAGCGAAGCTTTAGACAGCAACCATTCACACAGACACTTTCAAATGGGGATGCTTTCACATGCCAGTCTCATCACAGCTGAGCAGCGTGAATCTATCTGTAGAGCTCAAAATGACAAACCAGTGTGACACTGATGGAGTATTATTGTCTTGCCTTTCTGATTCTGATGATCTGCTTGTTCTTCAGTTTCTGCAAGCAGTCCACAATCTGTAATGATGTTTATTCTGGAAGATAGTTATGTTCATATGCCTTTTCTTACAGGAGTATTCCGAGCTATTTTTATGTACTGCATCTGTGGTGTGGTGTTGATAACCACAGACAATTTCCTCAGTGTTTAGAAACAAACATATAGGCAGTAAATACATTGATGTCAATTTCACACGGTTTCAAAAGTATAACCAGAATGTGTTTGCATAAGACTGGTGCGATGTATGTTATAGCCACTCTTTCAGGACCAGCAAAAAAGGAAATAAATAAATATTTGCTTTCAATTTGTATATTTGTGTGGGTATCAGAATGGGATGTGGATGTGCACAAAAGTTTGAGGCCAATAAGATTTTTTTTTAAAGAAATTATTACTTTTTTTTTACACAAGGATGCATAAAATTGATCAAATGTAGCTGTAAAAACTTTTACATTGTTACAAAATATTTCTATTTCAAATAAATGCTTTTCTTTTAAAATGTGCTTTCCCAACAAAAATATTTATAAGAAAACAGATCGGTATATTAGAACAATTTCAGACGGATTATGTGAGGCTGAAGTCTGGAGTAATGGCTGTTGAATATTCAGTTTTGCCATCACAGAATTACATTTTATTTAGTTAATACATTAATAATTTTTATAAATTTAAATTGTTACATATTTAAAATTTTTAAATTGTAATATTTCACAATGTTACTCTTTTTACTGTGTTGATCTGTATTTTGATTTTCTTTCAAAAACATTAAAAAAAAATCTTACCCCAAACTTTTGAATGGTAGTGGAATTTTTAAATTTTTTTTAAATATCTAAGATATTCTGCATCATTTAAGTCCCATAGTCAATGTACAAACCAACCATTTTGCTGTTGCAACATCTGTGTAAAATGTAATCGAGCAATTATCTTTTAGAGCACCTTTATTTTTTACTCTCTACTTATCTTACCCATAATGCTTCTCATAAAAACTCACAGCTGTATTTCATCTTATTTTGATTTGAAAGAGCTTTTATGTTTTATGCAACAGCATGTTACTCAATTCACTTTAAGTGAGAGCAGGTGAATATAATGGCTGTTTTTTATGACTGTGTGTCCATTTTTCCCCCTCTCTCAGTGTTCATAATTGAGCTCATTTTGATTTCTCATCTTGTTTCTGCAGTATGGCGATTATGACCCTAATGTCCACAAGCCGGCCTTCCTGTCCCAAGAGGAGCTGCTACCAAAGAGAGTGAGTTTGATGTTGAGATGGGCATCGCTCCATGCTAATTATGCTGATTATGTTCGCAGAGCTCTGTAACGAGCCTGTAAGGCCTCCTGTAGGGCGTTAGATGTAGTGAAAGCTCTCGGCTGGAAGCATTCGCTCGCATGTCAGTAAGTACTGAGAAAGAGCGTTTGTTTACTCCACTGACATTCAAAATCGTCTGAAGGATTTAAATAGTCCCACTTAATTAGGAAATGTCCTTCAGCTCTGTTAGCCATCGTGAATGGCTTAACTTTTTTTACTCTGTTTGACTCTAGGTTTGGTTGATCGTCTGAACCTGATTTCTTTTCCACCCACTGTGTTATTTGGCTCAAAATATTTGTGAAATCAATATATTTACCAAAATATATACTTTGGTAAAAAGCAGCCATTTAGCGCCTTAGCTAAAGTGACTCAGGAGAAGAAAAACTTGTTTTGACCACCAGTCCAGAACTTAACTCCATTATCTGGCCCAAAAATGTTGCAAAAGATGAGCTATTTTATAAAGGTAATTTATGTGGAGATCAGCTACTATGAGAAATGCATTGTAATTATATGCCAAAAATATGGCATGTAGAAAATATTTGATCAAAAATACAGTATTAAAAAAAAAAAAAGTAATATTGTGAAATATTGTTTTACTATTTAAAATAACTGTTTTTTTAATATATATTTTAAAATGTATTTTTTTCCTGTGATGGCAAAACTGAATTTTTACTCCAGTCTTCATTGTCACACAATCCTTCAGAAATCATTCTAATATGCTGATTTAGTGCTTATAATCAGGGTTCCTACGGGGTTTGGAAAAGTATGAAATTTGATTTAAGCATTTTCCAGGTCTGGAAAAGTATGGAAAAATATTTGTGTTTCCAGACTTTTGCCCCTATTTAGTTTTTTTTCTAATAGAAAATTAAGAATTTAATGAAAATAAATGTATTGTACAAGAAGTGAGACTTCATGGCAGCTGTTTAGTGATTCTTTAGTGATTGTCAAATATGCATTTTTTGATTATGAAAAATGCAGGTTATAAGCATTTTGGGTTTGTTCTCACAATTCTTAGCACTGTATTACATAGCCTCAAGGACCTTTGCAAAAATAAAAAATATACAGACTTTAAAGCGGTCATATGATGCGATTTAAATTTTTCCTTTCTCTTTGGAGTGTTACAAGCTCTTGGTGCATAAAAACAATCTGTAAAGTTGCAAACACTTATTCTTTATAAAAGTTCAGAGTTAACCACGCCTACCTAAAATGCCTCGTTCTAACACGCCCCCACATACCTACGTCACGATCTGGGAAGATTTGCATAACACCGCCCAAATGTTCACGCAAAGAAGGCAGGCGTAACTTTTATTCTCACTGTAGCTGCCATGTCGTGAAGGCGCTGTGTGCTTCGTTGTGAAAGCGGAACTACTTTGTTTGGTCTTCCAAAAGAGGACGATATCCGCTTCGTCCTGCCTAGAGCTGATCTGTGCTGGTCGCTGAGGGAATACATCAACTTTCACCGTGGACAAAGCAGAGTCCAGCCCGCCTCAGTTCACTCTATCCCGGCCTCAGCTCACGCTAAGCTGGGGCTTCCCCTCACGCTAGGCCGCTGTGTTTTTCATTGCCCACTGCCAATGATGGATTCAAACGCGAGGTATTGAGCAGTAGAGTATGACAGAGTTGTATTTCTCTGATCAAAAATGCAGCAGTTTCGTTAGCGGTTTGCAACGCAACGCATAAAAGACAGTATAAGTAATTATAATCAGTAATTATGTGCCCACTGGATGCTACAAATGCCTTGTTTGTAATGGGTTTAATGTTTTTGTCTCGTCGCTCGGGCCGGGACACGGCATCAACAGTAAGGTGAGGGGCGTAACATTTCCGTCTCACGCTTGTGGTGTTCGGCCAATCACAATGCACTGGATCTCTGGCTAATCACAGCACACCTCGCTTTTTCGGACCGATGAGCTTTGAAAAAATCGACGCGTTTCAAAAAGGCGGGGCATAGAGGAGAAACAATACTGTACAGTATGTGGAAAATAACGTGTTTTTGAACCTTAATAACGATCAACACATGTCAAGTCAAGTCAAGTCAAGTCTGCGTTATTGTCAATTCTTCCACATGTACAGGACATACACACAGAGAATTGAAATTGCTTTACTCTCAGACCCTTGGGTGCATACAAATAACATAAATACAGATTAAATACAAAAAACAAAATACAACTATACAAATAAGGTAAAAATGTAAAAAAAAATATATATATAAAGCACAAGGCAAATGGCAGATAGAGTGCAAACCAGTAAAAGTAAACAACAGTGCAGATATAGTGATTGTAGTTCAAAAAACAATGATTTGTAGTGCAAAAGAGATTATTTCGACTGATTAAAGTGACAGTCTGTGTGTGTGTATTTGGGAGGGGGGAAGTGGGAGAGTCCGTCAGAGGGTCAGAATTCAGTGGTGCGTGGGGCAAAAGAGGAGAGGGGGGGCAAGGTCGGGAGGGAGTTCAGCTTCCTGACAGCCTGATGGATGAAGCTGTCCTTCAGTCTGCTGGTCCTGGCCTGGAGACTCCGCAGTCTCCTCCCTGATGGCAGCAGACTGAAGAAGCTGTGTGTCGGGTGGGAGGGGGGTGGGGGGGGGATCACCTGCAATGCAGAGGGCTTTGCGGGTGCGACGGGTGTTGTAGATGTCCTGAAGGGAGGGTAGAGAGGCACCAACGATCTTCTCAGCTACTCTCACTATGCGCTGAAGTGTCTTGCAGCAGGACGCGTTGCAGGCGCCATACCACACAGTGATGCAGTTGGTCAGGATGCTCTCGATGGTGCCTCTGTAGAAGGTGCACATGATGGGGGCCGGGGCTCTGGCTCTTCTCAGTTTGCGGAGGAAGTAGAGACGCTGCTGTGCTTTCATTACACCAAAATACACAAAATAATGTTATTTTTAGCAGCATCATATGACCCCTTTAATGTGTGCACGAGAAACCATTAAACTTGGCATATGCACACTGAGCTACCTGTTGTGCCATCAACCCATTTCGCGGTGTGGTGTCTTGGCCGCCACAAAGTATGCGTTAAAGAGACCTAAGGCCTTGAAATATTGCATACTGCCCTAATGAAAGCCAAATTTTAAACACTTTTTACAGTACCAGTATCTTTTTATAGACTCTTGAACTTGGCCAATTTTAGGTCATCAGACCTTGTGTCATGGTTTCTGTGCCGTCACAGAGAATGTGTTAAATTGGACATTAGGTCTTGAAATTAGAGGTACTAGCATAAGTAAAGCCAAATTTTGAGCAAGTAGATCTCTGTTCTTTTCAATTCATGGGCATCCATGCTCTCACTTTATTCATAGTGATGCACAAAGGAAATAGGTTAGATAAAACTAGAAATTGTAATGCATAAGCATGCAAAAAATTCCCATGCGCATGTGAACATTTCCTCGAGGGCATGCACACATGAAAAACAGAGTTTCTTGTGTTGCAGTAAAAGGCTGTATTTTTCTTTTATGTTTTATTATTATTATTTAGGGACTCTGTAGGTTGTCACGTCGAGAAAATCAATAATAATAATATAAAAAAATGGAGAAATAAAACTATTTACAGATGACTGTACTATAACAAAAGCTGAATATAATGATATCTGAACCCACCCCCTTTATGTTAAATATGAGTTCTGAACATCTACGAGAGGTTTGGAAATTGAGTCTGGAAAAGTATGGAATTTTAAAATTGAAAATGGTAGGAACCCTGTATAATAGTAATAATAGTATTATTATTAATGTTGGAAGCAGTTGTGCTCTTTAGTATTTTTTGAAAACAGGATTTTTTTGATGACTAGAAAGTTTAAAGGAATGTAATTTATTTGAGTACAAATGTATTATCGTTCTACTATAATTTATTATAATAATAGCAAAGTTATAGCTGTATATTATAATGTTTTTGCTGTCACTTTTGACCAATTTAAGGCATCTTTTCTGAACAAAAGTTTCAATTTCTTTCAAAAAAATCTTTTGAAATCGTAGTGTATGCCATCAATAGTTGTTCACGTCCCTTTTTTAGATGGAAAGCAGCTTTCATTCCAGCAAACAAAATGAATACTGATGTCAAGCAGAGTCTGGTGCGCACCAAGAGCTCCGTTATGAAAACTCCCTGATGAGACAGTTAAATATGGAGACAGATCAGCCTCAAAAATAACACATTTGCAAAACAAAATTCATAAATGCACAGCACAATTTACATTTACAAAATCCGATTCGTAAATTCAAAACACAATTCATAAATACACAAGTAAAAGCATAAATATTTCCCCAAATGCTCACACAAATGCATCTTACCTAAATACATTTAAAATGTTTACACAGATATGTATATAACAAGTTCTTGAATTAATTTCCATCACACATTTATGAATGATGTTACATGTATTTATGGATCGTTGAATCTGCATTTGCAGATCATCACACATGCGTGGACTGCTTTGAATTTGTGTGCGGTATTTTTTTGGAGGATGTTCCGTTCAGCCAATCGCGGTGAGCTTTTAATCCACCAATCAAAATGCTCTTTACTGAACAGACTCGAGAAGCTCAAGCTGCGCTTGTACTGTGCAGTGTTCCATGATCGGGTCCTTGATGTAAAGACATTTTAATTGATACTCTTTTTTTTTTTTAGCACCTAATTACAATTTCTACAAAATCACATTATGATTTATATCGTTCGCACAAAATACAGCTACCCGGTTAGCCTGCTGTCTTATACACCAAAGATGCACATACCCTGTTTATTCAGATCAATCTGTAATGTTACCAAATAAGTGTTAAATGTCCAGATATTTCATTTAATAACAACAATTCTGTAATGTGTTCTGTTGTTGTTGTTAGTAGTAGTAGTATCAGGTTCGCAGTAACTTTTGATCAGGCATTAAAAACCGCTATCAGCACCTAAGGGAGATTTCGAACACACACAGCAGAGAGATTTAACATGGAGGATGAAAACCACACTCAACCAGTGAGTAAAGTCTAAACTGCTAAGCTAAGCTAATTGCTAATAGGATGCTAGCATCTACACGTTGAGACTTTCAATTTGGTTATTGGAAAGCGCGAACACCCATACACCGCACGACCCTGAGTGTCTCTGTGAACAGAAGCACTGACAGAGCAAACCAGCAGAAGGCAGTACCGTCATCTTTCTCCTTTTATTCTAAACACAGAATATGAACAAGCACATGTATGGCCATATCGTCAAGTGCCTCCCCTACAGATCTGTCTCCATGACGGTGACAGCCACACTTTTTATAACAAGGCAGTAAATGAACCAAACACACCCGAACTAACTTGAACACAAACACAAATAACATTGCTAACATAAAAACCCAACCATCTTGCTTAATTAACACATAAATCAACTCTAAACAAATACCCATAATGCACCTGGCTGCTAGCGCTCACTGCCGGGTCATTACAATACCAAACCATGCACGCAACAGCCGCTTGCTTTAGCTAAAAATAACAGTGTTCTGTGAATGTTGATGCTTTAATAACAAATACTTATCGGGAGCGTGTATGCTGGGATTTCATAAATGTAATGGAGAATAAAGTAACAGTAACTAGTAATGTAACTAATTACTTTTGAAATAAAGTAATCAGATCAGTAACATGATTACTTTTAAAAGGAGTAATCAGTAATTTAATTACATTTTCAGAGTAACTTGCCCAACACTGCCCATTAAAATGTCTTTACATCAAGGACCCGATCATAGAAAGAATGCACAGTACAAGCGCAGCGTTGAACTTCTTGAGTCTTTTCAGTAAGGAGCGTTTTGATTGGTGGATTAAAAGCTCGCCGCGATTGGCTGAACGGAACATCCTCTAAAAAAAGATATTTATGAATCTTAACCTGCCAGGAAGGTCTCAAAAATACCACACACAAATTCAAAGCAGTCCACGCATGTGTGATGATCTGCAAATGCAGATTCAACGATCCATAAATGCATGTAACATCATTCATAAATGTGTGATGGAAATTAATTCAAGAACTTGATATATACATATCTGTGTAAACATTTTAAATGTATTTAGGTAAGATGCATTTGTGTGAGCATTTGGGGAAATATTTATGCTTTTACTTGTGTATTTATGAATTGTGTTTTGAATTTACGAATCAGATTTTGTAAATGTAAATTGTGCTGTGCATTTATGAATTTTGTTTTGCAAATGTGTTATTTTTGAGGCTGATCTGTCTCCATAGTTAAAGACTTTTCAAGTTGATGACTGATCTTCATGTGTCTTTCTCTTGTGCAGGTTATTAATCTGTACCAGATGACTGCAGAGATGTGGGAGGAGAGAATCACGGTCTGCTATGCTGAGCACAGGGGCAGAACCAGGTATTGTACACTCTAGTCTCAGTCTCAGACAGCTTGCCCACGTTTTTTCATGGACCGTCTGATGCATGTTGCACACAGAAATGGCAAAATCCTTCTAAAAATCACAGTTTTCGATCAAGTGCTACAAGCAAACTGTGCTGCTTGCTTTGTATGTCAGTTAGACGGCTGTTCTTGGTCAGAATCGGCTTCAAAATGCACCAGACGTTGTTAATAGTCAACAGTCTGGCTCTTCGATGCAATAAACAAACACCATTGCACAGGTGTGGCTTCACTCTGTGTTATATTCACTTTGGGAAGTCAAAACACTCTCAAAATGAAAAACAGGCATGCTGCTTTATCCAGAACCGGGCATAGCCTTGCTCAAAAAAAGCCCAAATTGGTCTACTGTGATGACGAAAACTGACTTCCTGTGTTGCTTCGGAGCCTATTTAGATGCATGTAGGGCACTTTCTTATTCCACATCTTCTCCTTACATGTGACGGCACTCCAGTGTGTATTCATAAAGCACACTCACTAATACACAGTCTGCACATCTCTTTTCAACATACATTCTTTCATACATACACCCAGCTTAATTTAATATTAGAAGTTTTCCATTTTATAGCATCTTATTTTTTTTCCCTGAAGTCCGATGTTAGTCAATGTTTCTTGTACTTCAACATTTAGGCTAATATAGTTTTATGTGCCATTTTCAGTCCTCCAGGCCCTTTAGCTATTGTATCTTTTGGACTTGAAAATATAATATAACTGTAATGAGGTTCTTTAGTAGGGAAGGAAGAAGTCAGAGTCAGCGGGACTGAGGCTCGGGTAATTTATTAGGCGTCCCGTAGGAACAGCGAATACAGGCAGGCGCTCTGGCGCTGCAAAACAAACAAAACTTATATAGCACTTCTGCGTATCTTTATGCCCAGGCCACAGTCTCTTCCACACGAGTCCTCAGTCTGTCTCTCCCCCTCTCTGTTCCCCCTGAGACTTTTTACGATCTCTCCAGGCCAATCACTGAAACAAGAAGCAGGTGAATGTCATCATGCACTTGATCTACTTACTCACCGCTCGTCTCTGACCGCTCTCTCCCGCTGCAGACTCCGCTAAACCACGCCCCCCTCGCCACAATAACTATATGTAAATGATTCTTTAAAAGTATGTAAATAACACACTTTTTTGTTTAAATGAAATCTTCAAATTAGGGTTGTCCGTTGATACATTTAAATTGAAATATGATATGCAAAATAATTAAAGTTTTTCCATATATCTGTGTTTGCTCTGAAAAGCCTCCAATTAATGAGAATTCAATGGCATTAGCCTACATTGTTGTGGTAGATGAATAAAGCATTGAATGGACATTAAAAATAAAAGAAACAAATATATTGACTTCTAAAGCCACTTTCTGTAATGTTATCATTAATTCTGTCCAAGGTAGAGTTAAGGGGCCGTTAACACAATGTTTTTATATTTTGTCTGTTATGTATTTTTGTTTAATTATTTGTTTATTTTAATTCATTGAAGTAGTTTATTTTTTATTTTTGTTTTCTATTATTATTTTGTTATTTTTTTGTTTGTTTTTTTAAACGTATTTATATAATTTTTTTATTTAGGTATTTTATTATTGTTTTTTGTTCAAGGTAGACAGGGTCATTCACAGAGAACATGTTCTTATATTTCATCAATTTATTTATTTTATTTTATTTTGAATAAAATTAGTTTATTTTAGATTTTTTTTAACTGTATTTTTTTTCTTCGATTTATTTGTATTTATTTAATTGTTGTTGATATATGTACAGATGCAGACTGATGTCTTTGGCTGTTTTTAAGACAGCATGTCTTAAAAACAAGTTTAAAAGTAGATCAGCTTTGAAATACTGACTGTTTTTGAAAGCGCAAACACATCCTGTACGAGCGGCTCCTCACTCATTTTGTGCTGTCTGCTCTTGGTAAATGTGGTCAGACAAGGTAAGTTGCTTGCAGACGCATGAGAATAAGAAAGGGGGTAAAAATCTGGCTAAAAATCTCATTATTTTTAGTAGGATTATATTTTTAATTGGTGAGTATGTGTGTGTTTGTGTTTATTGCCACAATCAGTTACTGTAAGACATACTGCGTGACCTCTAGTTTCTGCACTCCCAAGTTAGTCGAGTCTCATTAATGCCCTGCGGTGGAATAGATTTTATTTTGTGTCTAATTTATTCTCTTTCTCCCTTTCTCCCCTTCTGTCTCCCTCCTGTCCTCCCTCCCACGATTTTGTTTGTTATTTTGTGCTGCAGAGATGAAGCTGAGATGGAGTATTTAAAAATAGCTCAGGATCTGGAGATGTATGGGGTCAATTACTTTTCCATTAGGGTAAGAAATGCCTCTGCTGCTGTATGGCAGTAACAATCTGAGGTAGAACTCCAGACAGCCAAACGCTTTTATTATTGTATACCTTTAATAATCAAACCTTTGGTTACACTTTACTTGAAGGGGTGTGCATAAGACTGACGTGACACCTTCATAATCATGACATGACACCTACATAATCATGACATGACACATGAATATGAAGGTTTTTTATGCATGTTTATGACAACTGTCATTAAGTGTCATTCGCTCAGTTATGTAACTTTTAATGCAAAGATGACATTGTTTGAGATGTCTTTGTTATGGGCTATGGTTAGGGGTAGGAGTAGGGTTAGATCAAATAATGTCATATTTGCATTAAAAATTACATAACTGAGCGAATGACACTTAATGACAGTTGTCATAAACATGCATAAAACTCATGATTATGAAGGTGTCATGTCAGACTTATGAAAGTATCATCGCAAAGTCTTATGCACAACCCTTCAAGTAAAGTGTTACCAAACCTTTTACTATTTGTGACCTAATCACCTTTAACTTAAATCATCACTTAAATCTCACACATCCTTCGGTGTCCACCCTGTTTGAAACTTCATTAGTCATGTGACTTCTGTTTCACTCTGAATAGCCGTTGCAATGTGATCATGATAGTCTTCAGTTTGCCATTAAACCCTTGGATAAGAGGGCAGATGTCTTCAAATCAAACTCCTCAAAACTCAGAGTCAATAAACTGGTGAGTGTTTCGTGATGTAATGCAGTGAGTAATTTCAAATTGTCTCACAAGGCCACTGTGGTATTGTATGGGTGGTTGTTTAGATCTAGGTGTTGGCCAAGAAGATTGTAGGTTAATATCTTTAGAGATGCGTTCATGTTTTAGTTAAAGGAATAGTTCACCCAGAATTGAAAATTCTGTCATTTATTCACTCTAAACTGGTACGATTTTAGTTCTGCAGTGAAGGACAAAAGGAGAATTTAGCTCAATGCCTATAGTGCTCTTTTCCAAACAATGACTATATAAAACCATCATAAAATGGTCCCTTCAACTAACAGCTCATTTATATGCCAAGTCTTCTGAAGCCATATTTATTATAAGACGTTGTGAGGACCCGGATTGAAGTATTCAGGTCATTAAAAAGTCATAACAGAGTCATACAACAACATGAGGATAATGATGGTCAGAATGCCTTTTTTTGTTGAAGATTTTGATAAAGCCAATTTTGGTGTGTTTGAAGATTCTTCAGCTGTGCATCGGGAGCCATGATCTCTTCATGAGGAGACGCCGAGTTGATTCTTTGGAAGTCCAGCAGATGAAGATGCAGGCTAGAGAAGAGAAAGCTCGCAAACAGGTCAGAAAGGGCGGATGATTACCTGATTAACAGCAACTGAGAGAGATTTTTGTTTATGCTAAACAAATAAATGAAAAAAAAAACTGTTTTCTGGGCTCTGATTTTCAATGAGCTCCTGTCTTACAGGATCAAAAGAAAAGCAAAGCAAACAAAGTTGAAAGGAAAGACCATAAAATAGCACATAGAGAAATATAAAAGGAGAAAACAATTAAGGAATAAAGATAAGAAGAGAACACAAAAAGAGAAAATTATTTTTATTATTATTTTTTTAAATCTGGTAGCTAGTTCTAGATAGCAATATTCAATATAGTAGAGAAACAAGCATTCAAATTAATTTTTCATAGCCCTGATGGTTCTTTATAATTTAAGTAACACACTATTACTCTTCAAACGTTTGGAGTCTGTAAGATTTTTTTTTTATGTTTTTGTAAAGTCTTTCAGCATTTATTTGGATTATAAATCTTTTGTAACAAGTCTTTACTGTCACGTTTGATCAGTTTAATTCTTCCTTTCTGGGGGGAAAAAACTTATTCATCCCAAACTTTTGAACAGTAATATATGTGTAGAAATATTCTTATGAATGATTGCAGTTTTGGGAAACTATTATCTTGTTTTTGGAGAGCTTGGGAAGTGTCAGGCAAATCTTAAGACTTCATGGTCACCATTTTCATTGATTTTCCTGTTGGCCTCTAGGCCACCTTTAAAACAGTGGCTGGATTGTGAGCTACTAAACATATTTAGCAGTGTGCTTGCAAACCTGGTGAAATATGGAGCTTAACCAGGTGCTGGATTTGTGATCTACTAAACACATTTAGCAGTGCTGCAATCCTGGTGAAATATGGATGAGCTTTTTGCATCTTTCTGTAGATCGAGCGGCAGAGGCTGGAGAGGGAGAAACAATTGCGTAAGGAGGCAGAAAGAGCTTGTGATGAACTGGAGAGGAGATTGATTCAGTTACAAGATGAAGCTCACATGGCCAATGAAACTCTGGTGAGAAACTAAAACGTCACCCACACTAAATATACTTACTCTAATCGCTTGAGTGCTTGCTAGAGCACACAATATCTATACTTGTACTCAGCCCTTGGCGTATGAGGCTCATACTGTTCTTGGTGATGTTGTGGTGTTTTTCCCCCCAAAAAATTGTTCTGTAGGTGTTTTTGTCTGTTTTAGTTGTTACCTGTTTTTATTATCACTGGCCAGTCAATCATAATTAACCTGGCGCAACATCTAGGGATGTCAAAAGTACCAGTACATTAATAATAATTATACAATTATTATTTTTATAAATTACAAATCATAATCCGTAAGTAATATTCTAAATCAAAATCTGAACATTTACAGATTAGCCACTCTAAGTCAAATTTGCATTTAAAGTTTTGTTTTTTTTGGGACCCATCCCACCTAAATATTAATAAATGTACTTTATTATTGCATATGATAATATTCTTAAGGCTATATTTCTGTTTTATCTCTGTACTTTCACATGACATTTTAAGACTCAGTGTTCAGTTCACATTCTGAGGGTGTTTTGGCTCTTGCAAGCAAAAAACATTCGGCTCTTAAACTGATAAAAGTGTGAGTACAACTGACATATGCATTTCTCCTAATAATTCACCATCCATGCTCAGCATAACGCTAATTCAAATAATTTACATGCAGGGCTCAGACTAGCACTGGTCTTATTATTTTTAATGAGTTTCATATCCTTACCAGTCCTATGTTCTCTTTCTCTTGCTCTCTCAAATATGTATGAGGGTTTTTTCACTTTCCTTGCCAAAAGTAGATATGTTTTGAGAGATATATTTGGGAAGAAAAGACTGACCTAGTGACACGATTTCTGTGATGCAAATAACATCAGTGTGTTAGACTGAGCTGTATGTAAAAAAAATTTGTGCGGTGTTACACAAATGGTGTGGAAACAAGAAAAACAGCAAAATTTAAGTCTATAGATAGCTTACATTATTAATAATGCTTCATTGGCATAATATGCTGAACTTTTACCGTCTAATGCTGTTAATTAACAAGGGCATCAAATGAAGCAAAATGACGATGTGCATCTTTACAAAGCGTGTGGTCTCTGTGTTCTCAGTTACGTTCGGAGGAGACTGCAGATCTGTTGGCGGAGAAGGCACAAATGGGAGGAGGCCAAGCTGTTGGCTCAGAAAGCGGATGAGGCTGAACAGGAGATACAGCGTATTAAGGTTAGTGAGCATTTGCCCACACCAGCTGCTCTTAGAAGATCCTTTAGGAGCACTGAGGACTCATCATGCTCTGAATTACTCTTTATAATGGTGACAGCCATTCGCACTGAGGAGGAGAAGAGACTCATGGAACAGAAGATGCTAGAGGCTGAGATGCTTGCACTCAAGATGGCAGAAGAGTCTGAAAGGAGGTAACAACTCTTATATACACACACACGCACACTCTCACTCTGCCTATTTATTTAGATATTCTTTTATCAGATGGCTGCTTGACATGGTGATAGCCTATGTCAAATTACACATTTAGTGTTTGAATAATAATATTTAGTTGTCTACTAGTGGTTAAATAATAAAAGATAATTTAATTGTGGTTGAAAAGTTATTTTTACTGTCATATTTTTTTTGTGTTGTCTTTTAAATAGCCAAGTGGGTGCTATTTTAAGTGTATCATTCTTTTCTGAAAATATACAATTAAATATAAAAATTGATAAAATCATAATTTGACTTCAACTTTGAATTTCTGAAATAAAAAATAAGGATGATAAGTTTTTACATTTTTCTCTCTCTCTCTAGCTGCGTTTCCATTACCCTTCAAATTGCGCGAATTGAAAAACGTCAATTTCGCAAAACGGCCATATATATCGCAAAAAAGTTATGCTCTCATGAGGTGGTTTTTCAGGCAATTCGAAAAAGGAATATTTCGCAAAACTGCAATGGAAACGTTTTTTTTTTCCGCATTAACAGGTCACATGGTGTACGTAAAAAGTCATATGATCATTCCGCAATGTACTATAACCTCCAAGAAACACTTCATATGTGGATGCTCTCAAGTATAAGGGGCTTTCCCTGCCATTAATGCTTAGACTATTTACACTGCACACGTCTGCGGCGCGTTACGGCTCCGAAACGGCCACCAGAGCTGATCGCGGCCACTCTAGTCAACGCTTGTGTTACCAGTCGCGCCACAGCACGTCCCAGAAGCTACTCTCCACACTGCTTCTGTCAAGATACACGCATACGCCTCCTTCGATTAAATATAATGGCTAGTGTAGACAAAATCCCATCAAAATCCGTTGCCATGACTTATCGCAAGAGGAAAAAATTGTTTTAGTCGCATAACATCGGTTAATGGAAACACCGTTATTTCGCAATACTTTTTTATCGACATTTATAAAATATCGCCAAAGTTTTGCGCAAATCTGTAATGGAAATGCGCCTTCTCTCTCTCTCTATATATATATACAGTATATAGAGATAAAAAATTTAAACAAACTTATTTCAGTAACATTTCAAATTTTCGTTAAGTTGAAACACTAAAATCACTAACTAGAATTGAAGTAAATTAAAGCCAAATAGAACTATAAAAACTAGTACAAATGACAAAAACACAACAAAATGAAACTTTATGAAAAACTTAGATTAAAATTAAAGTGAAAACTGAAAATAAAAGCTAATTCCAAATATTAATAAATACTATAAAATTATAGAAACAATACTAATAACCTGGCCAGAAAGAAAACCTTAGGGACCACCAAGAAGACCTTAGCACTGACATGACAAAATAGCAGCAAGGCATAGATTTTTTTTTTTAACATTTTTTTTCCCAATATCTTTTATTTAGTTTGTTTGTCTATTAAAAATAAGTTTGGATTAAAAGCATTGGCTAAATACAAGCAGCACCTATGATTTATTATTCAAAACTCAGTATGTGAACATGCATCATAAAAGACATCCCAGATCTTCCTCTCACAGCTTCCTTCTCAAACCTATCTGCTGGGCCTTTACTTAGTATTTG
The DNA here is from genome assembly GCA_018155175.1 of Sinocyclocheilus anophthalmus. Taxonomy (NCBI): domain Eukaryota; kingdom Metazoa; phylum Chordata; class Actinopteri; order Cypriniformes; family Cyprinidae; genus Sinocyclocheilus; species Sinocyclocheilus anophthalmus. The sequence continues at coordinate 55,380 of JADLZN010006734.1, forward strand.
GCACTCTGTTGATGTGCATGCTGGGAGCTGTTTGATTTGGTGCCTGTGAAAGTCTAAATTTTCTGCTGATCTGAGCATCCATTTTTTCATTTCCAGCTGAATTTGTGCTTTGGAGATCCCAGCACTGTGTCCACTTCAAAGGGTTCAAACCTTGAGTGAGTAACCCATGTATCTATTCTCCTCAGGGCAAAAGAGGCCGACCAGCTGAAACAGGACCTGCAGGAGGCAAAAGAATCAGAGCGCAAAGCCAAAAACAAACTGCTGGAGATCACCAGCAAATCGGCATACTCGGTAATCACCCATCCCTTACCAAAACGCTTCCCCACGGCGTTCTCCAACATCTCCACAGATGACATTACATCAACACTTGTCATTCTTAATCAAGCTGGAGTCCGAATCCAGTCCACTTTTATCTGTAAGAAAAAAATGTTTTAAACTTTTACGCTAGTCTGATTTAGCCTCTTGGCCATTTGTCAATGTCAAGATAATTTATTTAAACAAAAGTTGCATCAGACAACCATTCCATTACTCTCAAGTAAACTTTCCCCTCTCGTCCAGGAAAACCTTTGAGAGTGTTTTAGCCTCGCAATAACCACCTTAATGCAATCTAGATGGAATATTTCTATTCATATTAGGCTGTCCAACTTAAAAAAATAAATGGTTAGGTAGCCTTCTAGGGTCCCAGGAATTGCATGACATGGTTGTAAAGCTTCTCTAAATTGGATTACAATTCAGAGTTCGGAATGTCTTCCTATTTAAAGGGAAACTGTTAGCAAGAGACCGCAGTTACCTTAAATACCTCCATTAAATGCTTTGTGAATATCTGCCAGAGGTTCGAATGCCCATGATGACTTCATATCTGATTCAAACAGACGACTGTTGAGGGATTGTCCTAAGCCTCGTATATAGATAATAGATATAATTGAGGTCAGAAAATTAGCTTTTTTCCTACACAAATGTTCCCAAGGTGGACATTTTTCTACCTGTAAACCACATTTCAGTGCTATTACGATGAGTTCCCTAATTATTAGCCCTAGCACTTGGGAGCTGAGCTCTTCCGCTCTTTGAAAGCTTTGCGGATACTCTTGAAAATCCAACTGGCAGCTCATCCGCACATTTTACATGCACGGTGAGTTAGGGGTGATTGGAGGTCAGCGTATCATTTCAAACATTAGCTCTTTCCTATGGGTGGCTAATGTTAGATCTGTTCGACCACTTAAAAATCCAGGAGTTCATTTCAGAGTGTTGCCGCTGTCTGCAGGTATTGATGTCTTACAGAGAATTTTGAAGTGTTTTTTTTTAATACCCTGAAGCCTCCTTTGGTCTTTTGACAAAATCCAACTAAAAATCAAAATCTTGACTTTGTTTAGATAAGTCATCTGCCTTAGGCAAATTAAGGCAGTTTTTCAAAATCTCATACTAGGTGCTTGAATTCCTAGTCGCCTCTCTGAACGTCAGGTTGACCAGTGAAATGTTACAGTTAAATGTCTTTCTACAGCTGCTTTGTAGCAGAATTTTGGATTTGCTTCATTTTTGAAGTTTGCATCATTGGTTCTTTCACTTTAATGTTTAATACTGTGAAATGCTGCTTTGAAAAAAAAAATCACTATAGAAATAAAGCGCTATAGAAATAAAAGGTGACTCGACTTAGTATGTTAGGCTTACATGAAATCAAAATTGGGGTCAACTCATTTACTTTCTTACCCATTATTTGTATAATTCTTCTAATTAGTAAACATTTTATGTAATCAAAAAAAAAAAAAGAAGAAGCTTGTTTCACTTGGTCATGCACTATGTGGCTATATGTATATAGCATTATTGCAATCTAACAGATCCGATTATCTTATTTGATTTTGAACATTGTGATTTGACTAGAAGTTAATATCAAGTTTTCATTTCATTTATTCGAATGATGCTAATGCATCAAGTTTTAATATTTAGTATTTTAATATTGGGATGTTTGGTACAGAACTACTAATTATGTAATGTTGCTTAATTATTATTTGTACATTGATCTTTATATAGCCCAGTCAGCTTATTTGCACATGTTTTTTCTTTTTCCTTCTCTTCCTTTTTCTCTCTTTCACTACACAGCCTGTGCCGTTGTCTGCCAACACTCTTCCTCCTGATGGCCCTAACTTCAACTTCAGCATGGAGAACCTGAGTTTTGACTTCAAAGACACAGACATGAAACGTCTGACCATGGAGATCGAGAAAGAGAAGTGAGTGCAGCATCAGTCCATCCTGATGCTGAAAACTCCACAGGAATTAACATTATATTAAGGAAATATCACAGGAATAAATTACATTTGAAAATATATTACAATAGAAAACAGTTGTTTTATAATAGGTTTTATAATAAGAATTTCATAATACGTTTTTACTGAGTTTTTGATCAATGAGGAGCAAGAGACTAACATTTATCTTACCAACCCCAAACTTGAACAGTGGTGTTAGTTTTCAACAAATGCCTATTCACACCAAAACAAGGAAGTGACAAAAGGACAAAAATAGGCCTTAAAACAGATGGAGACCAAGAGAGCAGCATTGTTACACGATACGTCTGTCCTGTTTGGCAGGGTCGAGTATATGGAGAAGAGCGAACACCTTCAGGAGCAGCTAAATGAACTGAAGACCGAGATTGAGTCATTAAAGCTAAAGGAGCGAGAAACGCCTCTAGACATCCTACATAATGAGAATTCTGAGAAAGGCACCTGCAAGCAGAGCAACTTTAAAAAGGTGGCTTAAATGCATCTTACACAAAGCCAGACATAGCTTTTAGACTGTTAAAACTCACGCTAAAGCTGAAACTACCTAAAATGCCATTGAGCTCTATTTTTTTCTTTTATATTTTGCGTTTCTTTAATATTTTTTTTTAAATAATAGTTGAGAGATGACATGAAAGTAGTGGGGAACTTGAGCACAACAGCTGCTAGCTCCAAAGTCACTGAGCTGTATTAAGACTCTTTATTTTATTTTTATTTTTTTTTATCTGTGGGTCTTTTCTTAAAAAAAAAATAGGGACATTCTTAAATGTTTTGGGGAATACAAAATATTCTTAACTTTATTCTTAAATTAGGAAATAAGAAGAAAATAGCAGTTAATAAGAGTTTTAAAAATATTTCATGAATGTTTGGGCTGTTAACTGAAATGCACTCGATTTAAAAAATAAAAAAAAACCTCTGAAAAAGGAAACTGGGCCTGGAGAGTTCAAGAGTTTGTCAGTTGCTGTGGAGAAAAAGAAGTCACTCAAATATGAAATATCTTAACATCATCAAATAGCAGCAAAGACACTATTATCACCCCTTCAGGTTTTGTTAAATACATTGTAGTCCAATACTCAAATATGGTCAAATCTTAAGGTTCAGCTTCTTACAACATACAGAAGTGTTCTGAATCCATATCCAAGTTGTGAAATATTGGAAGTTGTGTCTCAGATGGGTATGATGTTGTAAATTGACATACGTGTTCACTAAGTATATAGCATCTCTGTGTTGTGGCACCATTTCTCAGAAGGGCTAGTTCCTTTGAAATATGATCCTTATCATACGGTTAGTCATGCTAACGAGCACCAGTAATCCAAAAAGTATTTATTCATATTCTTTCTGAAAGCCTCATCTAAGTTTTCATCAAGCCTTATGAAACGGTAGATTAAAAGCTCCATTTTAGCCATAGAATCTTTTCCTGCAGTGTGTGAAATTGTCTCATTAGTGCTACGCTAATTGATTCCTGTGTTGTGATCGGTTGTTTGGATGGATGGAGTGCCCTCCATGTGTTCAGTCAGTCTGCCTTGATGTGATTGTCTAATTGAAGCAGAGCTTGAGCAAATCGAACTGGACACTTTGGGGGGAATGGTTTTTCAGCTCTCATGCTAACAGCAGCTAGAAAATCCAGCTCGGTCTTACACCCTTCGACAGCTGTTGTTTTCTTAGCTGATGCTGAGCCTGCATCAGAGCCCTGTATTGGGACACTGTCCGACTTGTTGTAAATCACCCTTGGTCAGGTAGTTTGAGCACTGGACCTTGGAGCAAAGTGACAAGGGTCGCTGGCTTTCCAGGTCACACTGGTGGAGTGATTAATGGCCATGGCTGTGTTTTCTCCATAGCCTGGTGTGTCCCGCTGCTAGCTATAGCCTGAGGGACAGAGATGTAGTGAGAGTCTAAATGCAATGACAGGCTCACCTGTTCCCTCAATGTGTTTATGTAGTAATCTATCAAAATCCCCAGCGAAGCGGTGGGCACGTAAGTGTCTAAGCGTTCCTTTGTTAATTGTACTGAATTATGGATAAGTAGAAGTTAAAAGTCGATTAACCTGCAGAGACCCCAAGCATTGATATTGATGTATTTTTCTCTCCTTGAAAGTGTTTTTTAGGAAGCTACTCGTTCTATACTCATTTGGGAGAGGGATTTTTGGCTTTTAAAGGATACAACATTTCACCTATTATACACTAGTGACTACCATTCAAAAATGTGTCCGGGGTCAGTGAAATTTTTTTTTGAAAGAAATTAATACTTTTCCAGCAAAGATGCATTAAAACTTTATCAAACTTTACAGACATTTAGTAATGACATGTTACAAAACATTTCATAATAATATCAAAATAAATTCTGTTCTTTTGAACTTTATCACAGTTTCCATAAAGATATTAAGCAACGCTGTTTTCAACATTGATAATAATATGAAATGTTCCTTGTGCACCAAATTAGCATATTAGAAAGATTTCTGAAGGATCATGTGACACTGGAGTAATGGCTACTAAAATGTAATCTTTGCCATCACAGAAATAAATTGCATTTTAAAATATATTCAAATAAAAAAAACAGTTATTTTAAATTGTAATATATTTTGCAATTTTTACTGGTTTTACTGTGTTTTTTAAATTTAAATAAATGCAGCCTTGGTGAGCATAATAGACTTTAAGAAACATGGAAAAAATTGTCCATTCGTCGATCGCCGGCTGGCCGTTACGCCCTGCGCCGCTCAGGCTCACTCTATTCCCGGCCTCAGCGCAACCACTAGCGAGGCTCACTCACGCTAGGCCGCTGGTTTAAGGTGTTAAAGCGAAACTACTTTGTTTGGCATTCAAATAGAGGACATGACTAGAAATCAGTGGTAAGTTGTATTTACAACACGTTCCAGAACAGTTTAACCAAAATATCCAGATGTGTGCAGCACATTTTATGGAGGACTGTTTACTGATCCTGGTAGACTACAATGCTGGCTGTTCTGATTCACAGACTGTAAGTACGTTTTTCATTTAAAGGATTTGCCACTGCTGATTCAAACGCAAGTTTTGGGCAGTAGCACTTGTTGTTGGTCATTTCTCCGATCACAAATACAGACATGGTTTATGTTTACGCGGCGCAATGCAATCCAACGCAACGCGTAAAAAGACAGAATAAGTAATTATAATCCGTAATTATGTCCCCACTGGACGCAACAAATGCCTAGTTTGTAATGGGTTTTAATGTGTTTGTCTCGTCGCTCCGGCCGGGACACGGCATCAACAGAATGTGAGGGGCGTAACATTTCCGTCTCACGCTTGAGGTATTCAGCCAATCACAACGCATTGGATAGCTGACCAATCACAGCACACCTCGCTTATTCAGACCGATGAGTTTTGTAAAAATCGACGCGTTTCAAAAGGCGGGGCATAGAGGAGAAACATAATTAAAATAATTGAGACAGTATGTGGAAAATAATGTGTTTTTTAAACTTTAAACCACATAAACACATTTCATTACACCAAATACACAAAATAATGTTCTTTTTAGCAGCATCATATGACCCCTTTAAACTCTGGTAGGGAAGCTCAATGAATTGGAGAGCTGCACTGTTTCCCTAACAGTGACCGAGCCGATTGTTCCTGTAGAAAGTATGCTTGTAGTTGCTTTAGATCAGGGGTAGGCAAGTTCGGTCCTAGAGAGCCGCAGTCCTGCAGAGTTCAGCTCCAACACAAATCAAACACACCTGCCTATAGCCTTAGTAATCCTGAAGACATTGATTAGCTTGTTCAGGTGTGTTTGATTAGGGTTGGAGCTGAACTGTAGAACCGAACTTGCCTACCCCTGCTTTAGATAAAAGTTGCCTTCTAAAAAATAAATATGAAAAGCAATTCCTCATAGTCATCGCAGCGTTCATACCGACAGTGATTAAATTGCTGGAGGCCACCATGTTTCTGTAATTTCAATTGCCAGTAGACATTCATACTCAACTGCAGTGTCTGGCCGTTATCAGTGGCAGATTAAATGACCTTCGCTGTCTGCACTCCTATTGCACTTTTCGGAGTCATTTTTGCAATTTCTTCTAACCAGCTGGTCTCGAGGTGTTTTTTTTGTGTTCTCCTTAAGCAGAGTAACCACCAGTGTATTCATCACATTAAAAATGAACATGATCCACTAATGCTTTAAACCACAGAGTCCAAATACCTAGCCTATGTCTTCATTTTGAACAGTATATTTATAATGACATTTATAACTCAAGATGTCTGGAGAATGTGCGATAACCACTGAGCAGTCCTCATTCCTTAAATTCCCTCAGAATGATTCATTAATGAAGCAGAAATGTACCATCTTCATATAGCATTAATTTCATAATTTCCCCGTCTCTGTATCTCTCTTCCGTCTCTTCTTGTTTGTTTACACAAGTTTTTCATGAGGGATTCTGTCTTAAAGTGTCTTTTAACATCACTGTCAGTGTGCACACAGACCAGTGACAGCTGATCAGAGACACATATGCTCCCATCGCTCTCTCTCTACTCCACTCTCTCTCGTTCTCTCTCGCTATGAATTCTGCATGACTCCGAGGTATTGAACATGTCATACATGTCTATTGCTTGTCATGGCATGAGCATAAATAATTAAAAACTATAGCTGTCAAAGTTAAAATAGTAATTTATAGAATTGATTTAGTGTTTTAATATTTGCGTTTTTATTTTATTTTATTTTTCTCATCCAATTTTTTGAGGCACTGCCTCCCTTGCCTCGGAAGAAACCTCGGAATTTTGACATTTAATCATCTTCAGTAATTGTGAGGTTTATCATGCTTATTGTAAGCTGTTGGCAACCCTAACTAAAACAGTTGTCCTGCATACTATATTTGGGGTAATCATAATAAATGTATTTTTAGGATTCTTTGATCAAAATTTTTTAGCATAACAAATGTCTTTAACTGTCACTTTTAGTCAATTTATTGAATCTGGATGAATAAAAGTATTGATTTTCTATAATTATATTATAATATATATATATTATATATATAAAACGGTATGACTCCAAACTTTTGAAGACAGCAATGGTGTAGTTTATTTAATCTAATGGTTACTTATATATATTATATATCTATATATATACTATATATATATATATATATACTATATATAATAAATAGATATATATAAAAGTGGTACGGAAAGTATAGACCCCCTTATATTTTTCACTCTTTGTTATATTGCAGCATTTGCTAAAATCATTTAAGTTAATTTTTTTCCTTTTTAATGTACACACAGCACCCCATATTTTCAGAAAAACACAGAATTGTTGACATTGTTGCAGATTTATTAAAAAAAGAAAAAAACTGAAATATCACATGGTCCTAAGTATTTCAGACCCTTTGCTGTGACACTCATAAATTTAACTCAGGTGCTGTCCATTTCCTCTGATCATCCTTGAGATGGTTCTACACCTTAATTTGAGTCCAGCTGTGTTTGATTATACTGTTTGGACTTGATTAGGAAAGCCACACACTGTCTATATAAGACCTTACAGCTCAAAGAGCATGTCAGAGCAAATGAGAATCATGAGGTCAAAGGAACTGCCTGAAGAGCTCAGAGACAGAATTGTTGCAAGGCACAGATCTGGCCAAGGTTAAAAAAAAATGTATGCTGCACTTAAGGTTCCTAAGAGCTCAGTGGCCTCCATAATCCTTAAATGGTAGACGTTTGGGATGACCAGAACCCTTTTTAGAGCTGGCCGTCCGGCCAAACTGATATATCGGGGGAGAAGAGCCTTGGTGAAGAGAGGTAAAGAAGAACCCAAAGATCACTGTGGATGAGCTCCAGAGATGCAGTCGGGAGATGAAAGAAAGTTGTAGAAAGTCAACCATCACTGCAGCCCTCCACCAGTCGGGGCTTTATGGCAGAGTGGCCCGACGGAAGCCTCTCCTCAGTGCAAGACAAATGAAAGCCCACATGGAGTTTGCTAAAAAACACCTGAAGGACTCCAAGATGGTGAGAAATAATAAGATTCTCTGGTCTGATGAGACCAAGATAGAACTTTTTGGCCTTAATTCTAAGCGTATGTGTGGAGAAAACCAGGCACTAATCATCACCTGTCCAATACAGTCCCAAAAATGAAGCATGGTGGTGGCAGCATCATGATGTGGGGGTGTTTTTCAGCTGCAGGCACAGTATGACTGGTTGCAATTAAGGGAAAGATGAATGCGGCCAAGTAAAGGGATATCCTGGACGAAAACCTTCTCCAGAGAGCTCAGGACCTCAGACTGGGCCGAAGGTTACCTTCCAACAAGACAATGACCCTAAGCACACAGCTAAAATAACGAAGGAGTGGCTTCACAACAACTCTGTGAAGGTTCTTGAATGGCCCAGCCAGAGCCCAGACTTAAACCCAATTGAGCATCTCTGAGAGACTTAAAAATGGCTGTCCACCAACGTTTAACATCCAACCTGACAGAACTGGAGAGGATCTGCAAGGAGGAATGGCAGAGGATCCCCAAATTCAGGTGTGAAAAACTTGTTGCATCTTCCCAAAACGACTCATGGCTGTATTAGATCAAAAGGGTGCTTCTAATAAATACTGAGCAAAGGGTCTGAATACTTAGGACCATGTGATATTTCAGTTTTTCTTTTTTAATAAATCTGCAAAAATGTCAACAATTCTGTGTTTTTCTGGCATATGGGGTGCTGGTTGTACATTAATGAGGAAAAAAAAATAACTTAAATGATTTAGCAACATGGCTGCAATATAACAAGAGTGAAAAATTTAAGGGGGTCTGAATACTTTCCGTACCCACTGTAATATCTATATATATTATATGAAGCTCATCCGTTTGGAGCCGAGCACAATTATTTACACCTCTTCAATCTGTCTCCACAGCTCACTCTACAGAGCACCAAATCCAGAGTGGCTTTCTTCCAGGAGCTGTAGCCATCCAGACAGGTTGGACTAGTGTAAGAATGCTTGAATGAGGTCTTTTTGTGTTTTATCACATTCCTGACAGGCTGTGTCCCATTCCTATATGATCCTAGCACATTCTGGTGATGAAGAATGTATATGTGGCAGAAGTTTACATTACACTAAGAGGAGCAAGTCCCTTTCAAACGCCCACACACACACACACACACACACACAAACATAAACTCATGCACAGACAGAGTCACACTACACATTGTTTTCAAGCAGAGATCTCTGTCTTCTCGATCATGTGGTTAGAATAATTGGTAGCAGTGGATTGCACCTTGGCCGTTATTAGTTTGGGAGTTTATTTTTTGGGGTCCGATATGGAGCTGTCTGATTGTTCATAAAGGTTGTATTAAACCTAATTATGCTACAGTATAAAGGATTTTATACTCTCAGAGGATAGTTAAGCACAGGATATTTTAGGGAAAGAAAACCCTTTGGGATCACACATTGGAAAACTATTACATATGAAATATTTGGGCCTTTTTTTCAACTGGTTTACTCCACTTAAAGCATGTACGTGTTTTAAAGAACTTAAATATATTTTTGAAAAGTGTAGGGGAATAAATGAAAAACCTTTTTTTTTTGGTGATACTAATGCTCACACTTTACTTGAACATCTCCCTAGACCTTTGAACATCTCTTAGATTACACTTAGTGTTGAAACTCGACCCAGACTGATTGTGCCACAGGCATGCTGATACCACAAATTGACTGTTTTTCAGTGATCAGATGTACAATTTTCATTTGGTGGGTGTAAAGAAAAAAGCTCTGCATTGTGGCCATAAGCATGGCTCAGACTCATTGCTCAACAGATAGGTCACTTCTCGCGTCTCTGGTTCCAGAATATGCTTTCACATTTATTTTCTCCATTGGGATTTTGAAAAATATATTAAGTATTACATTAAAATAAATTAAGATTGAGGCAAAAAATAAATAAATAAAATCTAAGAAAACCATAGATATGACAACCATCCAGCAAACACCCACTCCCATGAAGCACAGCAAAAAACAATCAAATCTATCAGGGAAAATCTGTATATATTTGACTATTTTGAAATAAACCTTAAAAATTACTCAGTTTTAAAAATGAAATTGAAATCTGAAGTGACCTCTATGAATGCATATCTTACTTAACAACGCTGTTTCTTTATTTCTTTATGGAGAAAGTGAATGAGATTTTTACTCCCAGAACCCAGCTGTTAAGCTTCACTGTGTTTTGGGATGTTTCTTATGTGATTGTGTTTGTGTGTGGATGTTTGAAAGGACAGGGATGTATTGAGAACAGGGATCACAATCAGCCTAAAAATGAACAATTTGTATTTGTTACTTGAAAGCTGCAACTATCTCAATTATAGCATGAAGGATTAGTCAGTAAATTAGAATTCAGTATGACGATTAATTCATTAGTTTAATAGCTCATTAAACTCAAAGCTTTTTGCACTAAATATTGTGGAAATATGCATAGTTTATGCATTACAATCTATTTTTGTTTTTCCCTAATGGCTGTACTTGTATTATTCGTTACCAGGCAAGACAATAACTATAATTTAGCTGGGCAGATGTCTAAACTGTTTGCTTCATGTATCATACTTCCCATAATCCTCGTTATCATTATCACAGCCTGAGACACAAACTCCCCATCGCTCATCAGTTTCTACCCTTCTTCAATACAGTGTCTGCATGTCTGGATGGGTGACAGCTTGATTGACAGCTGGTTCGAGGCATATTGACAGGCTGTCGTACTCGAGAAAGGCATGTGCCTTAGGAGGTGACCATGTCACTGCGTCCCATCAGTCCTTGGGGTGGCAGATGGAGGCCTTGGAAGATAAAATTGCATCTGTAGGTGGTACCAAGGTGAAAAGAAGAATAGCTACTTTACTCAGGGTGAGAAAATCAGAGGCAGTGATAATCAATGGCAATTTTTTGCCTCGGGAATTTATAAAAAAAATTTAATTATTTTTTTTGTTGCAGCTTACTTGGATTACACAACTCGCATGCAATTTAATTGCCCAGACCATTCTCTAGGGGCAAGCTTTGTTTCTGATCTTAAGATGCTCTAACTTTAAAAGTGAAATTTTTTTTTGATTATAAATGCTTTCTTCTGTTCCAATTTTACATGCAGAGACTGCAATAAGGCATTTGTAGGTTGACTTGAGTGTCAAGACTGTCACTTTTGTTTGTTTATGTTAACCATCACGAGTACATGTTCAATGCATGCGCACCTCGACTGCTTTGTAATACTCTACCTGTCCTACAGAGGACAAGAGCAGGTATCTTCTGACCTCCAGGTACATTCATTATCGTATTTTCCACCATTATTGCATTTTCCATATTTCTTGACTAGTTTTTAAAGGGATATTACAGGTGTAATACAAGTAAATAAAAGTTGTGGTATAATGTTGTTTAGCACAAAAAATGATTTTATCTTGTCCATCGTGGTCTTTCTGGATTACAGTGAGACACAATGTAATGGGGCCAATAAATGTAAAGGTTATAATCAGTGTTATATTAATATTATTTACATGCTATTATAATATTTTATATTTTGAATTGGCTTTTATTTTTAATTTGAAGTTTTATTAACTTTATGAATCTGTGTATCATTCGATCATTCGTTTTTTGATTTAATATTGAAAGTAGAAAAATTAGAAAACGGCTCCTTTTTCGTTTTTTTTTTTTCCAAACATGAAAAACATGTGGGCGGGCATAAAGCACCTTTCTGCTGATTGGTCAGCCGAAGATCAAACCGTGCCTTCATCAGTTCTTCCGCAGTATCAGGCAGCAGAATAATAGTCCTCCACTGCTGCAGTTGTACGGATTAATAACCCATTTTATCAATTTCAAAATTTTCATCAAACAAACAGACTAATGAATAGCTCGACACAACTCGTACCGGGGCAGAGTCTAGACAGGTCTTTCTTCTGTGTAGACCAGCGGTTCTTAAAGTGATAGGGGGTCCGAGAAATAATGCTATAGCCTAAAGTATTTCCAGACAAAGTCGCTTTTTTATCATGATACATATAGCCTACTGTGATTTATTCCAAAGTGACTAATATGATGCATTTAACGTCAAATAATCTAAATGAAGCCTTTTAAAAGACAAGTATTCGCTGTGGTTCATGTCTGTGGCATGTGCCAGAAAGATGCTCAAGGAGACCGAGACACGCTAAAGCAGCGCATTCTGTTGTTCTCTTTATTTTTTCAAAGGCATGACATTTTGTAGTTATTTTGAACGTAACGTTACACAATTAAAAATATACATTTTACCATACGACTATAAATGACAGAGTATTAAGTTATTTCCCCTCGATGGGGAAAAAAATCCAAGAGAACATCAATCAGTACTCAATATTAAACTGCTTTAAATATGACTGCTGCTTATTTCCTGTGCACTTCAATACTGGTCTGCGCTTGACTGCTTATTGAGTTTATTTAACCCATCGCAATTTATTGGAACTGTGTGAACTAGAGTGACTACTCACCTTAATGTTGTTCTAAAGGCTTATTATTTAATAACACAAAAATGTCCTGCTCGGGCTTGCCAATTTAATTGCAGAGAATGGTGACTTTAGTTTTTTTGTTTTTTTTAAGCGGATACATATCTGTCATAAAATAATCATATGCATCTCGTGGCATATATTCCAAGCATTCTGAACGTATACTGAGTGTTTGGTGAGAAACAAACTGAAATTGCAAGTTATTATATTTTATGAAAATCTTGCGTTGCAGTGCGTGCCCACGCACAAGTGCATATCCTTTTGAGATATCAATTATAATTTTAATAAAACACAAGACTACATTATATAACTCTAACAGTAGGCTAGTTAATATCTGTTGTTCTCCGGTTGTCAGTCAGAATGACAGTTATTGCGTGAACATAGGCCTATATATACCCAAGCCAATTTAGTATTCTTTCCTTTGTCTTGGTGTTTTAAAATTATTTTGAAACAATTAATTAAACAAACAAACAAACATACTTATTGGGTGAGCAGGGTAGGCTATGACAGCTATCATATCATACCCTGCCATGCCCAGCTGATGCAAAGAATAGAATTTATATCGACACAGAAGAAAGCCCTGTCTAGACTCTGCCCAGGTATGAGTTGTGTTGAGCTATTCATTAGCCTGTTTGTTTGATGAAAAAAAGATGAAATGTAGTTGCAATAAATGCGTTAAGAATCAATACAACTGCAGCAGCAGAGGACTATTATTCTGCTGCGTGATACTGCAGAAGAACTGATGATGGCACGGTTTGATCTTCGGCTGACCAATCAGCAGAAAGGGGCGTTTAATTCCCGCCCACATGTAGAAATCGAATATTCAAGCTGTTTATTAATTTTTCCACCAAAGAACGAAAAACGAAAATTTAAGCTCAATTCTCGTTTTTCGTGTTTTGGAAAAATATGAAAATATGAAAATTTTTCTACTTTCAATATTAAATCAAAAAACGAATGATCGAATGATACACGGATTATCACGGTTTTAGTGCTGTTATTTCTGTGATTTTTTTTTTAATTTTAGTACTTCAACTTATTTTAGTTACACTCGCTCCGAAATTGCTAGTAGATACAAATAATTACAAAAAAAAATAGCAAATAACATTGTGAACAGTGTGAAATTTTGAAGTACAAAGAATGAAAGAGTATTTTATTGTAAAACATACTCCAATCTAAGTTTTATTGACAACTTCAAAACAATTCTTTTTACAGTGTAGTAGCCAACAAGGCAACATTTCTAAAGTTTAAAAGTGTTTAATATTTATTTTGTAATTAATCAAATATAATATTATATATTTATTCATATATTAAGTCTTATATTAAATATTTGTATTTTTATTCTAGCTATGTTTTAATTACCGGAAAACAATTTTTAATACTTTTGTTAAAATTAACAACATTCCTTATAATTTTATAAAACCACTCACATTAATTATTCTGTTGAAAATTGTGTATTATTTGAGCTGTAAATTTGCTCTCGTTGAACGACACATATTATCATGTTACCACACCTACTATACCATATTTTAACATTTATGAATTGGCCTCTTTCATTTCCATTGTAAGTTTGACACTGTAACCAAACTAGTGGACAAGTGGAAATTAACTTTTTGTGGTGATCAATATTATGCCATAAATGCTGTTGATTCAGCTTAACTTGAACTTGCACTATCAGCTTTAGTAACCACTTAGCAACTACTAACCACATCTTATTAACAACTGCACAGAAAGGCATATATTACTGTGTTCACACTACTCAACTCAAGGCTTGTATAACCTTGAAACTTCAAATCTCTCTTCAATCTATTTTAAACTTCCAGGAAAGGCTTTGTCAAGCCAATACTCCAACTTCACTTTTCTACTAATTCTCTCCGGTGCTGCTAGGGCTGCAGAAATTACACACTTTACCTTTAATCTTCATAAAACATTATACAATATACCTCACCTTTTGTCATTGAGCTACTGCTGTACTGTAGGCTGAATTACTGGATATCAGTGCTTTTTTTTCCACAGAGCTGGTTCTCCATACCTGAGACACTAATGAATGACATTGAGTGATTAGTTTCTCTGCTTAAATTGCTTTAATAGGCTTCAGGTGACTTACAGATACCCTTTGACAGGATGGAAGAAAGCTGTGTGTGTGATTATGCTTTGCCCTCACGTCCATGCAATGCCTGCTTTGTTTTGTATTTGTGTCATTGGATATACCAGTAGGACATAACTGTTATCACTACCAGTCTTTGAGATGATGATCAATGGGGAGCATCAAGCCTGAGCGCATACACTCACACACTCCATAAATTTATGCAAATCATATCCATGCAACAGAGTATGTCTGAATGTGGCATGTGTTGAAATGTCAGAGGGTGTATAATCAGTTTAGCTCTTTTGTTCTCGCTTGCTTTCGGTTTATTGAACCATTATACCAAACTATGGTTGAATGCTTGATTCTGATTGGCTGACAGACGTTCCAGGGTCTTGATTAGTGCTCTGAATCTGTTCAGTAATGCTATAAATTTGTTGACCAAATTATAGTTCTATATCATGTTGCCGCATTCTTTATGAATTAACAAGACTTCAGTTAGGCAAGAGTGTGACTGTTTACTGGGAAATGATTGTTCCTAACCCCACTTTATTTAGTGGATCTCAGTATATACAAACCACCCAGGTCTCTCAGATCAGCAAATCAGATGATCCTAGACGTTCCAAGGACTAGATTGAAATTGAGTGGTGACCGGGCATTTGCAGTAGCAGTGTCTACCTCTACATCTTAGACTGGCTCTGTCTTTAGGTTATTTTAAATGAAACTTGAAATTGCATTAACTTAAATTAGCGTTTAGTTCAGCAGGTTAATTAGCAAGAGGCATTTTTAACATTTGTTGTCATTGATTGTCTGAAAGTAAATGTGTAATTTTATTGTGAGTTTGTACAGCACATTGGTCAACATTGCGTTGTTTTAATTGTGCATTATAAATAAACAGAAACAGGTATTTGGCTATGACTATAGCTGCACTACTGTTTGGAAGAATTTAGTAAAAGAAATTGATATTTTTAATTAATATTACAGCAAAGGCTAATTATAAAATTGAGCTAAAGTGACAGTAAATACACTTATAATGTTACGAAAGGTTTCTGTTTCAAGAACGTTCGATTCACCCAATAAAATGTTTGAAAAAATATATCACAGTTTCCATAAAAAAATATTAAGAACCACAACTGTTTTCAAATTTAATGATCAATAATAATAATATTATGATTAATAATTAATATATTTGAAACACTATATATATACTATATAATTATAATAATAAATGATAATTATAATAAATATTCAATCAATTCAATATTACTTGAGCACCCAATCACATACAATTAAAATTCTGAAGTATCATGTGACACTGAAGACTGGAGTAATTTTAAAATATATTGAAGCAGAAAATGGTTATTTTAAATTGAAATGTTTCATAAATATTACAGTTTTTACTGTATTTTTGATTAAATAAATGCAGCCTTAAGAGACTTCTTTCAAAAACATTGAAATATCTTACCAACCCCAGACTTTTGAATGGCTAGTGACTGTAAATATCAAACTTGGGGTACAGATGCTCACTGGTTTTAATGGTGCATTCTGGAAAATTCTAGGGAGTGACTGCTTCAGCGCATTAAAGTCATTTTTATAGTTAGACAGCCTGAGACTCTCTGGGCAGTGTGATAAATTTAATTCATTTTTGTTGGAACGTTTTAAAATGTATGTATGCTGAATGTCCACATTTAGAATCATTCTACGGACATCTTTACAAATGAGGTCAAATGTGGGTTTTAAGCACTCAGATGAGGACTGACTGCCATTTTTAACTCTGTGTTTAAACGAGTTTGAGAATGAATTTGAGTATTTGAAACTATGACAGCACCAAATCATTCATATTCAGCCAAATATTGAACTACATTACATAGTACCACGTACAAAAGCATGTTTACATCTATGAATCACCGCCACACACTGTCTCTGTGTTCCTTGTCTGCATTGTATTACTTTATCTCCCACACACCTTCCCAAATCGCCATCCGTCTTCCCCCGTCTAGTGCGGTGTCTGTCCACCGATGGGTGGTGGACCAGGGGAAGTCTACCTGAGCAAAATCACTCTGCGCTCATTAGGCTGTCCAATCACTGCAGGGTGGCCAATCAGTCTATTTGTAGCCTGCCGTTTTGCATTTCAGCCCATCAATCAAACTCGGTTGTGATCCACGCAGGCGCTTTTCCTAAGCTCTGAACAGTCGCATATTAAAAAAACCCAATAAAACTAATAGCAACTTCTGTTGATGTGTCGATTACTAGCAGGGAAAATGAATTCATTAGATTTTCGTGAGGCAAATGAGTTGAGCAGCAGTGATGCTTTACTTTTCCGGTCTCTGGTGTTTCTAGTCAAATTAACGCATTTTCTTAGCTGATAAATAACGTTAAACCTGAAAATGGTTTTAAAAAGCACATGACGCTGTAGTTTCATCACTTTACAGTGTCACAATGACCATCTTTTTGCCGACCGTATTTTACCTGTCTCCGGACCGAGTAGGGTAGAATTATCCCCTTACACCGAATTCCGGCTGGAGGTTATAGCTGCAATGAAAACAAATGAGCATGCATATCCTACATACAGGATTTCCACAAAATGATAAGAGCACACATAATTGTATTATTTCACACAGTATTTGAACTTAAGCACTGAAAGCCATGCTCGTTTTCTCTTGTCAGTGTTTGGCATGGAATGCAAGCCATACGCTGTCGGACATGGACAGATTTGCTGGTGCGCAAAACAAGTGCTTTACAGGAATTCCTTACGTTTTTTGCTGTTACTGTGGCAACCAACAGCAGCACCTCTTAACCATGCGCACATTTTTATTTTTAGTTACACTGAAAAAATTTCTGTTTAATTTCGGCGATCTTATTACATCGTTTTAACATGGATTTCTATGGAGACCGGAATATGAGAGCATCCAAACAAAAGTTAGAATCCATCATGGCGGCATTTAA
The DNA here is from genome assembly GCA_018155175.1 of Sinocyclocheilus anophthalmus. Lineage (NCBI taxonomy): Eukaryota > Metazoa > Chordata > Actinopteri > Cypriniformes > Cyprinidae > Sinocyclocheilus > Sinocyclocheilus anophthalmus. The sequence continues at coordinate 73,106 of JADLZN010006734.1, forward strand.
CAGTTTCTCCGAAAAAAAAGGTGCATAAGAAAGTAGAATTAAAATGAATTGAAATTTGAAGGACTTCATGCCACTGTAGTTTTTGACTAGAAAAGCAAACGTCTGCATGCTGAAAAGTTTTTAAGTTTGAATATTTATAAGATAGGTATATCCTAAAAATCTAAGAGTTTTAGTGACAAGTGAATGCTTTTCAATTCTTTGAGATTCATAGAGGTCTAAAATCAAGGAATTAATAGTCTAATTTCTCCGCTTGTCATGAACAATATTTTCCGTTCAAACCAAACTTATTTATTTATTATCTAAATTGATATGACATTTTATAACATTTCCATCTGATCTGTCATTTTTGGTGCCATTTTTCACTCGTTTCAAAAGATTTTATCATTAATTTATGTTGAAATTAATAACAATTCTGACATAATGTTTCATTTAATTCCTTTAATTTAATATTTTTATATTATTATTGCTCAGTAATATAGAATGACCGTAATCCTTTTATATATATCAAATATTTATAAACAATAAATAATTCCTAAAAATCTCTATATCTAAAGCTGTCAATCCATAAATACTTCTAATATATTTTAATATGATTTTAAAATAATTTGATACACTTTAATGTTAACATCACGCATGAATACCTAGAGATACTAATAAGATCAGGCAGATCGATTCAATTAAGTTTTCAATTCAAATATAGCTTTATTGGTATGACTAATACAGTGTTTCCATCTGATCAATCTGTCTCTGTTCAGTCGTCCATCTGTCATTTAATGTATCTTTATCCTTCCTTCCATGCTTCTACCCTTTCATCAGTCCATCTGTTGTTCTGGTATATGCAATGTTATAATATTCAAACTATAACTTGTGGTATTTTTTTTCTTTTTACTTTCAGACAGCGCTTTGTTAAGCCAGCATTTAAAAGTTTCCTTCATTTACTGCATTTTCATGACAGGGGTGGTTAATACCAAGTTGCCACAGTTTTATTTTTATATGCACAGTATTTGAGAACAAACTACATTTTTGTAAGTGTTCTCTAACATTTAATTTTTGTTGTTTTTTTACTACTCTAGTCCTGCTCTGTATCAATTGATGTATTAGTGAAACACCCTCCATTCAGTTACGTGTGTGTCTAAGAGAAATGTATTATCCTTTCTGCCATTAGCTGCCACTGTGAACAGAGAAGTCTGCATCATTATTACACTGTTCTCATTATAACATGAGTTTCAGAAATTAAATGTAACAACGATCCCTTCTCTGTGGTCGACTGTGTGCTCAGAAACACCTTTTTTAAATTGGTCTAAGATCCGCATAACCCTTCCAAATCTGAAACGGCACAAACCATTGCACTAGGTCATGGATCACTGAAAAGGTCAGCTATTTATTTGTATCCGTAGAGCTGATTTAAAGACAGATGCTCAATCTGTCTGTCAGCAGCAGTTTTAAACATTGATAATAAGAAGAAATGTTTCTTGAGCAGCAAATCAGTATATTATGATGATTTCTGAAGGATCATGTGACACTGGAGACTGGAGTAATGATGCTGAAAATCCAGCTTTGCATCACAGAATAAATTACATTTTAATGTATATTCAAATAGAAAGCAGTTCTTTAAAATTGTAGATTTACTGTTTTTACTGTATTTTTAGACAAGTAAATGCAACCTTGGTGAGAAGAATAGACTTCCTTCAAAAACATAAAATAAATCGTATTACCTTTAAACTTATGAACTATATATATAAGGCTGGGAAACACTGACCTAAACAAACCTTTTTGTTGTAGTTTTAAGATGCTTTTTCCTAAATATTGATGCAGTGATGTTGCTCCTCAAAAAAAAAAAGTAGGACACCGAAAGACTCATTTTTGATTTTCTGTCAGTTCATTGTTTCTTTTGGACTTTCAGAATTCACACGCGTGCTCTGTTACAGCTGTGATCAACAGCACTGAGAGAAGAAGAGTAATCAGAATCGCAAGAGTTTTGCAGCTTCTCTTTCTCTCTTTTAACCCCTGAACACAGTGGTTTTCCCTCCACATATGCACTTGTCTCATCAATGTAGGAAACAGTGCTCACGCTGTCACTGCTTGTCAGTGTTTCACTTCTCTATTTTTAGAGAAACGAACGACATATAAAAACCACATGCTTTTTTTGACGGCCTTGTTTTTTTTTAAAAGCTTCTCTCTCTGTCTCTCACACTCTCTCTTTTTCTCTTAGTCCTCCTCTTCTCATCCTCTCATCCTTTCAACCTCAGCTAACTTGCTTTTCTGTCACACTGTCTACCTTTCATCCCTTGTGTTCCCTCTCTCTCCTTTTGTCTGTCTGTGTTGAGCATGACTTCTTGAGTCTCTCTATCTATCTATCTATCTATCTATCTATCTATCTATCTATCTATCTATCTATCTTCTATCTATCTATCTATCCTGTCTATCTGTCTGTCCCTGTCCGTCCTGTCCTGTCTTTGTCTGTCTGCTGTCTGTCTGGTCTCGTGTTGAGCTGAACTTCTTAGTCTATTCATTCTATCTGTCTTTCCTGGCCTGTCTGTCTGTCTGTCTGTCTGTCTGTGTTGAGCATGACTTCTTGAGTCTCCTCTTTCAGTTCTATCTATCTATCTATCTATCTATCTATCTATCTATCTATCTATCTATCTATCTATCTATCTATCTATCTATCTATCTGTCTGTCTGTCTGTCTGTCTGTCTGTCTGTCTGTCTGTCTGTCTGTCTGTCTGTCTGTCTGTTTCTTGTTCTGTATATCATTGTCAACCATTCTGTCATTTTATGTATCCTTCTATCATTCTTTCATTCGATCGATCATTCTTTCGTCCTATCACTGTTGTTCTATCATTCTATGGTTCTGTCATTCTCTCGTTCAGTCTATCTATCGTTCTATCTATTGTTCTTCTGTACTATCACTCTATTGTTCTTTTGTACTATTGTACTATCAATCTATGGTTCTATCATTCTGTCATTCTATTGTTCTATCATTCTATCAGTCATTCTTTGCGTACTATCACTCTATCTGTCGTTCTGTTTTTGGCTCTTTATCATTCTATCTATCATTCTTTTGTTCGATCTATCGAACTATTGTTCTGTCTATTCTATTGCTCTATGTATCAATTTTTGTTCTATCATTCTTTCGTACTATTGCTCTATCGTTCTATCATTCTTTTGTTCTATTAATCGTTCTTTTATTTTATCTATGGTTCTAGTATTCTTGTATCTATCTGTCTGTCTGTTGTTTTATCTGTCGTTCTATCACTCTAATGTTCTATCATTCTATCTATCCTTCTGTTTGTTGTTTTGTCATTCTGTTGTTGTATCTAGCATTCTAACTAATGTTCTATCATTCTGTCTGTTAGTCTGTCTGTCCGTTCTATCTGTTCTGTCAGTTGAGACAGTGTTCACCTACCAGTGCCCTATTAACATGTAGAACCACCCTGCAACTGCCTAGTAACCACTCAGTACACCCCAGCTACTATCTAACATTGCCCTTTTAACAGCCTCCATCTTTCTATAAGGCCTCTATAGAATTCAATCGGTTACATTTTAAATATTTTTCTAGTTCTACATTTACACACGTTCTCTTTTCTGTTGAACTGGTTCTTTCATTCCTTAGTTTCATCATTTATTCCTTCCTTCCCTGCTTTCCTTCCTTCCCTCATTAGCGTCTTTTTCCTGTTTATTTCTCTCTTAAATCTCCTCTTCCCTCCCTCCGTCTCGTTTCAGTATGATCGCTGGTGATGTTTTCTGTGAGGGAGTGAGTCATACTGCTTACTCACTGGAAAAAAAGGAGGGAAAGTTTGAGTTTGCCCCACTTTTCGGTGTGCCAGCAGGGAACTCTGCAGCTTTGACCTGGATTCTGCACAAGAGCCATCCGCCAGGCTTTCACGACTAGATAGTCTCGCTCTCTCTCTGTTCCTCATTGTGTCTGCATCTGTCTGGACTCTTGTTTTATTAACTGTGCCGCATCCATTGAGAAAACGAATTAAACCCTCAGCAATTAATATTAAATAAACACATGAAAGGCAAAGGATTTCATAATTCACCTACATTCCCTCTGTCCTCACAGAACATCCTCCGCAGAGACTCCTGAGACCAAGGATGGTGAGCCAAAGCGCAGAATATGCATAAGTGTGCTGTTATTAGTACCTCTCCTCATCATATATCAAGGCCTAATTAGACGATCACAGAGTCAATGCGTGTCGCAGGGAATTATTATGTCTGCCCTGATTCAGCGTCTTGTTTATCTGGATTTTAAAGAGAAGCATGTTTATGAACCCATCAATGCAGCCTTTTCTAGCTGTGTGGGAAGGACACATTGTACAATGCATAAGTTTGGCTCATGAATATTAATTAGCTGAGTTAATAATAGGCCAACAAAGTCTACTATGATACCTGAAGAAAGCTATTCATTAGCATTTTCATTTATCTCATTGGCAGTTGCTTAGCTGGTATCGAACTCCTTGGAAGTATGTGATGCTTTTTATCCTTTGTTTCAGACTTTAAATGTCATAACGGTTAGTCAGTACATTGCCAAAAACAGTGATGCTACTCTGTATGTCTTGGCAAATGAATTTCATTCTGCCAGTAGTCCATTGGGAGCCACAGAGAAGACTATTCCTCCACTACAGCTTAGTGGAAATGAGAAATATCGACTGTAATTGCCAGCGTCTCCCAGTGGTGTCGATGCCCTGGCGAGGGACACAGGCCGACATTTATTTTGAACACATGAGTGGTTTTAATTATAACGACATTTCATCAGGGCCTATCAGTGGCAAGACTACTCAGGCTGAGCTTCAAACCGGCATGATTAACATGCTCTTGTAAGGCAACGTTTCTCTACCAGCGCACCACCAAAACTTTGCTCAGACCTCATTTTTGGAGAATTCTCTAAAGCAGTGGTTATTGTCAGATGTTTTTGTTGTTGTGGCATTTTTAGGAAAAATTAAGGTATTAATATCTATCTATCTATCTATCTATCTATCTATCTATCTATCTATCTATCTATCTATCTGTCTGTCTGTCTGTCTGTCTGTCTGTCTGTCGTTCGTTCATTCCCTGTCTGCTGTCTGTCCTTCTGTCTGTTTTCTGCTCTCTGTATATCATTGTCAACCATCATGTCATTTATGTATCTTCTATCATGCTTCATGCGAGCGATCAAATTCTTTGTCCTATCATCACTGTTGTTCTATCATTCTATGGTTCTGTCAATCTTTCGTTCAGTCTATCTATCGTTCTATCTATTGTTCTTCTGTATTATCACTCAGAAGTGTCATCTCTCAGAATCATGTCATTTGTTTTATGTCATATTTCTTTTTTTATATAGCTTCTAGATAGCTGTCCTTTGTTCTATTCTGTCGTCCTTCATTTGTTTTAATTCTTTGTAGCGCGTTCTATATATCTGTCATTTGTTCTATCTGTCTGTCTGTCTGTGTCGGGCGGTCTGTCTATTGTTTGTTTTATTTTATCATTTGTAGCGTTCTATCTATCTATCTATCTATCTATCTATCTATCTATCTATCTATCTATCTATCTATCTATCTATCTATCGTTGTTTCTAGCATTCTATATATCTATCATTCATTCTTTTATTTGTTCTATCGTTCTATCACACTAACGTTCTGTTTATCGTTTTATCTATCTGTTGTTCTATCGTTGTTTCTAGGGTTCTATCTATTACACTATTCTACATATCGTTCTATCTGTCATTCTATCATTTTATATATCAATCATTATATTCATCCTTCTGTCCATCAGTCCGCCATTATGTCTGTACAATAGTTTGTACTTTTCTTAAGGGCTTCGGTCATGTCTAATGTTTACAGTTCATGTTTTCTTGAGTGTTTTTGGAAATATTTCTTAATAAATGGAAAATATATAGAAATATTTTTTGATTAAATGATCAGCACCAAAGTATAACTCTTTGAACAGACCGTCTTATTCTGTTTGACCTTGAAATTTCTTTCAGTGCTTTCCCAAAGAAAGAAAAGTTTTGCAGTGTTTTGTTAAACTTTGTGAGAGAAGGGCAATGTGGGCTCTGGAAAAACACATTTCATGCTCTCTAGCTTCTAGCCTGCCAGGTAAAACTTCAGTGTGGTTTGCAATTATGGCTGTAATTCAATTGACACTTAATCATCCGCTGCAGAATGTAGCAATAGAGTTTGTGCTCTAAACCTGCAATCAAACCGCTGTGATTATGAATTACGCCGCATAGTACCGTTAGAGCTCGACTCTCTTGAATTATTAGAGCTTGTCCTCCTAGCACAGTAGCCTGTGACAGGGTATGAAAAGCCTGTTTTTGAATTGTAGCCTATGTATTAGATCAAACAATATAGCTGAGAACTAAGAAATATTGCATTTGAGACACTTGCAGCTTTCTGCAGTCTAAGTGAGAGAGTGATAGCTCATGCTTTGACATTGATATTGTATGAGTGCTTCTCAAAAATGGAAAAGATATTCATGGTTTGCCGAATAGACTGTCCTTTCCTTTGAGAATCTTTTGCCCTCAAATTCATAGCTGTCCAAATCTAATATTTGTTTCAGAAAAACTCCATTCGTGTCTTTTCAAATGTTCTTCAATTAAACATTTTAAGAGTAATTCAAAGCACTACACTCTAATTTATGTTCTTATCTGCAGTTTCGGTTATTTTCTTTTCTTGTATGAAGAAGAATTATTATGTGAGCTCTCTCTTTACCCACACACACATACTCTTATCCACAAATGTAGGCACGAAATCAAATGCAAATGTAGCCTAGTTGAACATTCTCCCATACTAATTGGAATATATAACTTGTAATGTTTCTGGGGAGCTTGTGGAGAGGTACTCCCCTGCCATTTAAATGACCGTAACTGGACCCAGGGCTTTTTTTTTTTTTTTTTTGCTAGTTCATTAAAACTTACTCTATTTCTTGATTCACTTTTTCATTTTCATTCCAATAGAGGCCTGAAACCCATCTAGAGGCAGTGAAGTAATATTGCTTCCTTCTCTATTAAGTTAGTGATGAAGACCTTGTGATTGCAGCTTTTTGTCTTGTCTATGACTGTATATATTCATGCACTAGGAAATATATACATTTATATACATTATACTGATCTATGTTATATTAGATATATGTAGCATGTCATAACTCACACACAGACACTCATACACACACACAGGTTTGTTTTTGTGAATTGTGGGGACATTCCATAGGCGTAGTGGTTTTTATACTGTACAGACAGTATTTTCTATTGTCCTACACCAACCCTACCCCACTTTGTGCTATTTCAGATTTTCAATACACTCCATTCTGTGTGATTTACAAGCATTTTGAAAAGTGGGGACATGGGGTAATGTCCTGAAAAGTCACCTTCTCCTTGTAATACCTATGTCATACATTTGTCATTATACAAATTTATGTCCTCATTTGTCACAAAAACGCCCGCACACACACACACACACACCACAACACACTACACCACACACACACATATTATTATTATACAGTGTTGAAATGCAGATGCAGCAATACATTTTTTCAGGATTCTTTCCAAATTTCAAAAGTAAGGCATTTATGTGCATTATTATAGCATTATTATTTAATAAAAAATTAATAAGCAGAGCAGAGCTAGATTCTTGATAAAGAAAAAGCTCACTTTTTTTTCAAAGAGAGTTACCTTTTTATACTGCATAATTTCCATTCTTTTGTTTGTATTTTTTGATGTTTTTGACTATTATCCTAAAATAATAAAGAGTGAGTGGGTGTTTTTAAACTTTTGACTGGGAGCTATTACATTTTATTTTTATATTATTTATAGCATTAGCTTCTTTAACTGTTGATTTGTATATGTGAATCATGCAGATGCACCAGGAACAAAACCAACCATTTGCAACATATTTTACACACTAATTGGATTATGAAAAATAAACAACTATGGTTTTACTGTTTAATATTTATATCTTTAAAAATCAGTGCTATTTGCCTGGGGTGTTTTGAATGGCTGCTGGACATTGTTGTGCCATTTTTAAAGTATTCTGAGTAGTGTTTAGTGCATTACCATGCAGTTGCTAGGGTGTTGTAAGTGGTTGCCAGGTGTTTTCTTACAGGTGGTTGCTTTACTGCTCTCTAGATATGGTTTGTGTCCCTGCATTAACAAGGTGAATAGTATCAATTTTGACTTTTTGTGACAGATCATGTAATTCTAAATATGAATCTGAAATTCTAGGATACTAATTGTTGTATACTAATTGTTAATTGTGTAATGCAGCAATGTTTTAAAATGTTATTGCCAGAAATTGCTGAAAGTTAAAGTTTAGTCCATCAGAACAGAAAGGCCTATTCTGTAACTGCAATCAAAGTGATAACTGTTGTTTTCAGCAAAGTATCACGCAGGTTGCCAATTATATAATTACCTTGCATTGCTGAAGCCACAAAACCAAGTGGGCTTTAATGGTTGTGATAGTATGTTATGTAAGCTGGATTGGACACTTATCCAAACCTAGGTTTGTAGTAGTTCAGAATTTGCAAAGAGGGGTTAATTGCCACTTAATAACAAAATGATATCTATCTGCATAATGTAATGTGGGTGATCTGAAGCCCCAACCTCCAAGCCAATCTCTACCTGCTTGCCTCTTGAACACAGTGGGCCTGAACTGCATTAACCTCTCACTGATCCATCAGCAAGAGACCCGATGCATCCCACACGACCGGGAATGTAATGAAGTCCACGTGAGTAGCTTTATTTATCATCCGGCTCTTCTCGAGAACTCTTAAAGCTGATGACCTCTCATGTGGGATGCCATGCTGCCGCTGTTGTAACCCGAATGCAGGTAATGAGCATTTTTTGAAGCATGGTCAGGAAGAGATTTTGGTCGATGGTGTTCAGGGTTCAGGAAAGGGTCGGAATTGAGTCGTGTCGAGGATAGAGCCTGTAAACAAGTGTGAATCGTTAGTTATGACATCTAAAATGTCATCTTGTCTGTTTGACTTGCAGCAGTATGGTAGCGGGGCTGTTGTGATGGGTTTTGTCAGAGGATGTCATTGACTGAGATGTGGATGCGAAGCACATCATGAGGAAATCCCTGTCTGTGGTGTTCGGGTCACATTGATGCATTACTGTTCTCCAAAGTGCATCAGTCAGTGTTTAGGAATTGCATGTTATAATGTGCTTTCTCTCTCTCTCTCTTTTTGTGTAGCGTTCCCTTTGGCTTCCTCCTACGGCTGTATAAACATAAATAAATTGTGGCGCACAATGCAGGAAACTGTGTCATCTCTATAAAGGTCAGCCATGTAAAATCAAACAATACATCTCTCTCTTTCGGTGCATATCTCCCTCTCTTTGTGGCAAATCCAACTAAATCTGTTTTTTACGTTTACTTATTATTTTAAATGATCAAAATCAATCATTTAAATAGTGAAGGAAAGACCATGAGGAAATACCAAAACCAATTTGTAATGATTGATGCATGGGTGGATCTTCTTTGAAGATAAATTATCCGTCAATACATTTTTGTGTAGGTGACATATATACAGTATATATACTATATTATTATATATAGAATATAGATATATATACTATATATATATTATATATACTACTTATATATATATATACGCTTATTAGTCAGAGTCTGGTCTTGTGGATGGTGCATATTAACCAGTTGGTTAGATGCAGGTGACAAATGGCTGTTATTAGTAAGTTCTTATTACATGTTATTTAGTCGCATCTAAAAAAAACAAGTAGCTTCAAAAAACATAGCACTATTGTTGCCCCTTCCTCCCTGTGTGCTCCATGTTTTGTGTCATAACTTAAGAAGTAAACATAATTTAAATCCTAGTAATATACAAAGTATTTTATAGCATTTTTGAAACTGAAGGTTTGGTTTTTGTATGGTTAGTGGAAAGCGAAAAAATATAAGTGCTAAGAGATTTATATGTATATTATAGATACAAAAATATAAGCATCTTGATGTCAGTTTTATAATACGCGTGTTATCAAGGATGTTGGAAAAAAAATAGCCTGAAGTATTTTTTAAATACTTAATTTTGTGTTTAGCATGCTTTTGTCTGTGGTTTAATAGCGGAGTATCACACACGAGGAGTATTTGACGCTTTGGTGCACTTCAGATTCAGTTACTGATTCTTCAGAAAGTGCACATACATCCCCTGTACAGAATATTAAAACCAAACTAAATTAAAGAAATTTAAAAAATAAATGTCAAGATGCGTCAATAAACTAGGCTTATAATAGTATATAATTATTATAGCTATAAATATAAATAGTATAATGTATAAATAATACTAAAATAACACTGTTCCTTACCTGCATGGCATTGATTACAGTTTTTGATTAGATTCATTTAATGAAACAATAAAGATGATGTATTTTGTTTCAAATCGTTTTGTTGTGATCAATCAAGATACATAAAAACCAATGACTTTGGTTCAACAAGCTCAAAGAATGGACTACAAAAATGGCATGTTGATGCCAAACTCCATGGATCTCATGTTCTTTGTGACCAAATGTATTTGTCTTTTTCATTAAAATTCCCCATAACTGTATATACCCTTCAAAAATGTAATATTTGTCACCCTGGACCACAAAAATAAGGGTCATAAGGGTAAATTTCGAGAAATTGAGATTTAGACATCATCTGAAAATGAAGCCATGTAATAATAGCTTTCATGATGTATGGTTTGTTAGGCGATAGCTTTTTTTTTTTTTTTTTTTTTTTTTTCTCCTTTTTTGACCGAGATCTTCAGCAATCTGAATCTGAGGGTGCAAAAAAATCAAAATACTGAGAAAATCGCCTTTAAAGTTGTCCAAATGAAGTTCTTAGCCATGCATATTACTAATCAAAAATTAAGTTTTGATGTATTTACAGTTGGAAATTTGCTAAATATCTTCATGTAACATGATCTTTCTTAATATCCTAATGATTTTTGGCAAAAAAAAAAAATCAGATAATAATTGACCCATACAATCAGTTATATTTTGGCTATTGCCTACGCAAATATACCACGAGACTTAAGGACGAGCCTTATTGCCTAGCTCCAGGGTCACCATTTGTGTTCCACCCACAGAAGAAAGAGATTTGTCAAATTGTCTTTTTTACGTGAACTGTCCCTTTAAAAAGTAAAAACTTGTCTGATATGACCTTTTTAAGCCACTTTATTATGTGCGTGCATGCTGTTATATAGCACCGCTTTGCAGGGCGAACATAACATCATTTCTTAATGTTCAGATTGAGGTGAAATGAGAAATATCTTGCCCCTGGCCAGAACAGTCAAACGGCTGAGGAGTCCTGATTTAATGCCGTGCTAGGCGACACCTACTGCCACACATGCCAGTTTCAGCCGACCGACTCTGAGGCAGGTAAATCTACCGCAGGACAATGAACAAAGACTAAGGAAAGCCGAGACAGGAGGAGAGAGGTAACAGAGATGCGCATCGCGATGGGGGCCAACAGCGTAAGAAGGGTGGACAATGCACGCATAGAATAAAAGAAACCGTGGGAGGGATTGAGAGCAAAAAAGCGCCCAGAGCCGAAGGCCAGAGTGGAGCTCTTTGAGCCGATAAAGAAATGCTTCTGCTGACGGCGAGGATGTTTGTGAAGGATTAGGCTGCCATGTGCGGTCGAGAATGTTATGGAACAGCCAGCTCCGTTTGCCAGGGATTTCACGTAACCCCCTTGGAGAGCCGCCTGACAGAGAGAGGCTAACACACAAACAACAACACACCTGCAGAAATCACATCAAATTACAACCAAGAGGAGCACCTTTGTAAAACGCCATAGCGGCTTTTTTTGAGGTGAGAGACAAATACATTGGCGCCGAACCCTAAGCCGCGCGCTAGCGTCGGTAGCGGTGTCTTCTGTGTGAATGAATACAAAATCGCACAAATATGCTCGCTAAGGCAGGCAGATAACGGTTTGCGATTAAACGCTCTCAAGGGTGAAATAAACCACACTTTTGAACGTGGCTTTTCAATGTCGGTGCATTGAACAGGAATATTATGCTAGCTACATAAACACAGGAAGGGAGAGCAAGTTATGTACAGATTGAATTAAATTTTGTCATTCAAAGGACTTTCCGCCGTCCCCATGAAATGACAGGCTATTGTAAAGTGCATGCAAATATTAATTTGTGTGCGATACGCAGCTGTTTTGCAATGGTCTATGGCTAGTTAAAGGGGCAGTTCACCCAAAAATGAAAATTTGCTGTTAATTTACTTTCACACTGAGCAACCCTAAGATTGTAGAAGTGATGTTTAGTAGCGTGCGTCCTTGGTGAATTCGCAAATGCAATAACGTCAATGGCCCCCTGGCCGATCACTTGACAGAGTCAAAAAAAAGCATATACAGGCCAAAGACCAAATGTCGGCCCTCCTGGTTGCCCATGGGTGCCCTGATATATTGAAGGTCTTAGAGCAAACCATTGGTACTGTGCAAGAAATTGAATATTATTTACAGCCCTCGCATGATACCTGCCTATATCCACAGCCTCATGGAACAAACGGTACAGGAAGTGATTGTACTGGGTTGTCAACGAATCATTCTTTGAACTGTACCGTTGTTTTTGGTGAGCTAGTTGAAACCAGCTTCACCCAAATCTGGATTAAACTGTTTGCAACTTCGACGGCTTCGTTGAGCAGCACAGATCTAAATACTGGCAAAATACTGGCGTATATGAACATATGATAGCAGGTTTTTCTAACTCATTCACCGCTCCAGTTCATCCAGCAGTCACTGAACTGAGAAACACTTCTGAACTGATGAGCTGCTGATACGAGTATTTGTGAACCGAGTGCTTGAATGAATCATCTGTGTTTCACGTGCGTGTTTCACATCATTGATGGGTACTTTAATAATACAATTGTGTATACATTACATCATTGCGTGATTGTGTAAACAAACTGGTGAATCTGGTTGTTTGAACCAGTCATCGAAACAAACTGTCAAAAAAATCAGATTTCCCCATTGCCTGAGGCTGTGGATTACAGGTAATAATGCTTGCCCCCAAATAATGTTCAGTTTTTGCACACAGATCCGCACATTTTAATTATACAAGACCTCAGCAGGATATTGATCAGGATGCCACAGGTACTTAATTTGGTCTATGCCTTGCTGGGCTTATAAGCTTTTTATTTTGGATTCTCAAGTGCTGGTAGTCGTTGGCTTTATTTTATGAATAACCAAGGTCCATGGTTTCAGCTAAAAACCTTTTTTACTATTCTTCTGAAGAAAAATGTTATCTTTGCATAGCCCTGAGAGAGTACTATTTAACAGCACATTTTCATTTTAGGTGGCACAAGTAACCAATCCCCACTAATGCATTACGTAAAAAAATAATACCATCACTATGTCAAAATACTCCCTTAGAAAGGTGGCAGATTGGAAATAAATAGGATAAACCCTGAGACAGTGACAGACACTGCCGGCTACAATCGCCTCACTCCAAATGAACACCCCTAATTAAACATACATGGCCCCCCCCCCCCCCCGGGCTGTTCCTCGCATTAAACACCAGGTTAAAGATGAAATTGCCAGCAGCCAACTGCTCAAAGAGAACACTCACTGAATCCTAATTAGAGGATCAGCCGCACGATTGATGGACGTATCACGATAATAACCGGTGGCCTCGCCTCATACGCGCGTTTGCCCCTAGCAGACTCATTCATAAATGTTATATATATATACACAAATGAACACGTTAGTTTGTATATCACGTCTTTTTAATATGGTGTTAATTGCGAGAGGCGTTTCTGAACCAATTTCAGCTAAAATGATAAAGCACCTTTATTTTTTTAGGGTGTAGATGATGATTGAGTTGTGATTAGCAGTGCCAGGCCACAGGTTTCTGGGCTGTGGGAGACTTGGGAAAAGTCTTAAGCATGCCCCCCTGTGAGCACACTTCACACTTTATCTTGTTACTCACTCATCATGTTGACACTAGCGGAACCGGAAGGACCCTGCATGCTTTGCAGTGCGTGTGGTGCTGAAGTAATTTTGCATAGCTCAAAGTTCTGTGTGACCACAGATCTAAACCTGTCTACACCGCAAACCAAGGCAAGCTGCTTTCAAATCCATTTTAGGGATAGTTATTTTATTTTTTTTTTTCCTTTTTATTCAGCGGCAAGCGCAAAGAATATTTCTCTTTTTTTTTTTTTTTTTTAAAAAAGTAAAACTGTTAAGCTTTTTTCGCTTTTGTAAAAGTCCACTCAATAGAAGCTAGGAATTATAGGAATTTGTTTACACCTCAGTCTAAGTAAATGAATGGCTTAATATTATGATGAATATTTGCCACATGGAACGTGTGTGGGTGTGAACGGTGTCTTATACATACATACATGCATTAAATACATATATATACAGGTACACACACACTTACAGTCTATAGATACAGTATATAGTCTATAGTATATAATTGTTTATCAGTTTAAATCAAGTCTAATATTTTTCCACAAAAATATTAAGCAGCACAACTGTATTCCACATTGATAATAATAAATGTCTCTTGCAAATCAGCATATTAGAATAATTTCTGAAGGATCATGTGACACTGAAGAAAGTGATGTAATGATGCTGAAAATATCAGCCTTTGCATACAGCCCCCCCCCCCCCCCCGCGAAAATTAACATTTTTAAAATATTATTGACATAAAAACATTTATTTTGAAACTGCAGCCAATAATATTTGGACCATTTATAATTGTATTTGTGATCAAATAAATGCGGCCTTGTGAACACATTACAACGTCTCACAGACCCCAAACTTTTGATGTGTGTTGCATGGCAGGTTTCTGGATAAGTAATTGTTTTTTTTTGTGGTTTTAAACATCTGATGCTAGTAATATTGAGTGCAGTTTTTAAATTATCACAAGATAATAGGCTGGCATCAGATGGCATCAATATAAAGTGCTTCACTCATTTGTCTGTTTCACATTTAATAATGTTCTCAAAAAAATAGCAGTGAATGATGAATAAATTATGACAGGTGGATTTTCCCTCAAACGTCTGGAAAGAAATGATAGAAGTCAGAAATATAATGAGGACTGATTTCCTCAGAGACTTTAATATTTTACAAGACATTCTGAAGGTTAATGGAGGTCTCTCTCATGTTTTGCCCAAATCGTCCAAAAAACCCTTGAGAGATATCAAGGGTGCAGTTCTTCAGCAAGTCATAAGACTCTTCAGTGAGATCTATAGCGGTTTTTCTAGCCTCTCTAGAAGCGCACGCTTCTGACTGTCCCAAACCATGTGCTCAGAAGCCCTGGACCACATTAAACGTGACGGTGGCTAAATTGTCTCGGTGCTACAGCAGTGCAGACTGTCAAAGCGATTCGATGGGTGGATTTTGCAGGGTTGACTTCAGAAATATTACTATTCAAATCACATTTTCCTGGAGTCCTCATTGGAATATGGCTGTGACTTGTGCTTTAAATTGAATTGAATTCAGAACTTTTATAGAAGTGATTCCTTGTTTCATTAGAATGAAAGTGAGACTTCATATGAGACACTGAAATCATGGTTGTGGTCTTCAAAAGAGGCTGTGCATGCATTGGTGGTGTGTGGCGTGATCTTGGCGGTAAATTAGTTTAGGGAAACCTAGAGAACACTCTGAATTTAAAGCCAATGACAGATGCCATTTCTACAGTGACAATTTTTAAATTGCAGCTCTTCATGTCCTCTCTTTTCTCTCTCTCTCTCTCTCTCTGTCTCTCTAGCTCATTTCCATCTAGATTTGGGCCTTGATTCTCTCTGCCGCACTGATGCATCACGATTTCTACCCTTTTATTTTTATTGTATAGTCTGAGTCTCTTTGTACCTTCATTTAATGACAACCTTTTTAATGCATCATATTCTACACTTTTAGAATTCTTTCCAACACTGAAGTTCATTTATATTATTAGTCACAGTTTCTTGTTATTTTAAAATTGCATGACCATTTCATTTTCTAATTAAACCAGCTGTTTAGTTGTAAGAGCTGAAAACAAGTTGGTTCTTTATAACATGAGTCAGTTTAGTATAGTGAATCAAACCCAAACAGCATGACCAGTGCAATCTAACTGATTCCTGAACAAATGACTCTTAAAGGGATAGTTCATTGTGAGCGCGTAACTGGCCACACCGACTGCTGCATGCCTGAGTTTCTCCCAAGGTTTTTTCTCCATTTCTGTCACCGATGGAGTTTTGCGCTTCCTTTCACCTGTCGCTTCTGGCCTTGCCCTAGTTAGGCGGACATCTGAGTGGCTCTGACGCACAGACACTCATGCCGAAGAGAAGCATGAACTGGATGATAACATCACTGAATCATCAATGAACTGACTTAAGCTGGAAAAATGACTCTTTGTTATTGTCATCTTGAATTAATGACCAACGTATTTTAAATGATTTAACACTGTAAAGCGGCTTTGACACAATCAGTATTGTATAAAGCCCTATACAAGTAAAGGTGACTTGACTTGATTTGTGTGAATCAAAATCAATAGTGCTTACTAATGTAGCTCAACAGATTACTTGAACAAATAAGTCTTTTGAGCCAGTTCGTTTTTTGTTAATCAAACACATACAATCAATGTAGTTACTTTGACAGTTACTATTAAAAATGCTGTAGGTGTAATAGCCAATTACCACATTTGTCAGTAAATTTATAAAACTGAATGAATGGATTGGATATAAAATATGAGCTACATGTTTAATGGAGTTCATAATATGCAAATTTCCAAATAAAATGGCATGACCAAACAATGTTCCCAAAAAAATGAAACCCACCCTTAGCACGAACAGTCATCATTTACTCAACCCATGTCTTCCAACCTGAACAAAATAGCAAAAAAATTTTTGTAAATAAAAATTGTGTTCCATCAGAAGAACCGTTCCAGATAGCTAACTTTTTTTTCAAGGCTTTAGTAATTCTTGATACTAGAATTTATTTATATTAAAGAAAAAAAGCATACTCATTATTGCACTATGAGATATTAATATTTTTTACTCACAGAAAACAAAAACCCTGAAACAATAAAAAGGACATTAATTGAAAGTTACATTTCTCTACTTCCCACCCTTGCTATCTTAACCATACACAGCTCACATTCATGAAGAACCATGAAGATTCTTTGCATTTTATAATTCATGCTCTCTTCACAACTAAGGAAACATTGCGTTCCTTCAAGAAACGAGTCCACTAAAGATATCTTGTTTTTTTTCAGGACACGCCAAAATAGGTTACTAACAAAAAAAAATGAAAAAAAATTATTTTAACCATAGTATGATATACTATTTTAATGACCCATTGTCCCAGTTTAATTTCATAATTATGCGAGACCTGAAGGAACATTTATTTTATAAACCAACAAAAAAAAAAAAAAACACTAGACAAGAACAGAAAAAAGAATCAAAAAAACCCCCCCCAGCACACGGCAAGTGCAATCATTTTTTTCTATTTTATGACCTTTTAAAAGCAGCCTGGCCTCAGTGTCCGTACAGTATCTTAATTAGGCCTCTCTGTCTTACTCTCATCCTCCTCTCCAAACTCAATCGCTTTCGCAAAGATCACTCGGCGGGCCTAAGCAGAATCAGCGCGGGGGGGGGGGGGCTGTGGGGGTCGGGGGTGGGGGTACACAATCGAGCATGTGAACAGAGGCTGTTAAATGCCAGCAGTGCAGAACCTGTTGGGAGGCGTCGCCACATACACCCCCGACACAGCTCTCATACGGAGGGACACTGCAGGGCCGGCCTACGCTCGAAGTGTACTCATTTAAGTGAGACGGGTCAACTGCTTGTCTGTTATTCACCGTCTCACCATGAGCGATGCCCAATAAATGCCCTCGCATATAGCCCGTCTGCCTCTTCCCTTGCAGCATACTGTTGCCATCATGTTTAAATACAACTACACGCTTTGCTGCGGACTTAGCCGAAAGCAGCTTTGCTATCAGGTAAGCTTGACAAGATAACAGCATCTGATTACACCTAGACGCAAGAGTGGATTTAGCTGACACCCCCATACGACTCTGAAACCTAGCCATTGAAAGTCTATATAGAATACCTCACTCCACTCACAGATCAATGCTGCAAGGATCGTTTAGCAGAGCCGACGTATTGAGATTGAATGCAGAGGTTCATTCTTCTCTGAAAGTATCTTTATATTCCAGCTGGTGTTCCGAGATAGGATAACGACACTCTCATAATGAGGGAATCCAGGTTGACTGCATCAGCGATTCTGAGGAGATTGCCCAGCGTCTATATTTGATAATTCTCATTAACACGCACTATAGGATTAGCAAATATGAGTGGCGATGTTGAGCTCCCGTGCCTGCGTCTATTAGAGAGACGATCAAATGCCAGGAGATCAGCAGGTACATTTTGATTTCGATGGAAAGTCAAGGTTAGTGACAATGGGCGGTTTGCCGCTGACGCTGATGAAAGACAAGTTGTGACATTTGCTTCAGGGAAAATAGCGATGCCCCTTAGCGTCTTTGTCCTGATAGTTCATGACCACTAGTCGCGCCCCAGCTATATTTAGGACGCCTTAAGAGGAGGGGGGGGCGTTTCTCTTCTTCCAGAGGGGTGTTTTTTGTTGGATTTTTTTTTTTTGGGGTTTTTTTTTTTTTGTTTGGGGCCGGATCTGATAAGTTGTTGGGGTTTTTGGGGGGGTCAACACTATAAAGGGATAGGATTCACCCACAAAAATCAAAACAAAATCTCTGTTATCATTTATTCACCCTCATGTTGTTCCAAACCTGTATGACTTTATTTCATACCTGGAACCAAAAGGAGAAATGATGAAGAATGTTTCTCTTTTCCAAGCAATTACAATACATTTAAATCATCATAAAGTCTTTAAAGCACTGGTCTTTCTCACACAAAGCTATATGGCTTAAAAATACTTTAAATATTGGACCGCATTTATTATATTTTTAAGGTGCTTTTGTCCCATTGCTTGAAAGCTTCAGTTCATGTAATTGCACGAAAAAGAGTAATTTCTCTCTTTTTTTTTCCGAAAAAGGAGATTTTGAACATTATTATTAAGTCTTATTTTGAGAAATGTTTTGCTTAAAGTATGCTTGTGCTATCTTTATTTACAAAACTTGCTCACTATTTATTTAATTCATTCTTTTTCAAGTATTTTGAAATGTAATTTATTCCTGTGATGCAAAGCTGAATTTTCAGCATCATTACTCCAGTCTTCAGTGTCACATGATCCTTCAGAAATCATTCTAATATACTGATTTACTGCCCTCAAGAAACAAAACACAATCTTATGTGAGAAAAAGAGAGCATGTGCCTGCTTAATAGTTTTGTGGAAACTGTGATACATTTTTATAAAGTTGAAAAGAACACCATTTATTTCAAATAAATATATATTTATATAGACTCGTATAATGTCTTGATTCTTCACGTATCTGCCTCAATTTCATGGCCATCCTCTAGAGATAGAGATATTAATTTCTTAAAAAATAAATAGCCACTTGATGTTTTGGTATCTCATTCAATGAAGCATACATTTTGTGGTGTGCTTAATAGCTCGATACGTTCACCTTCAGATTGCCCCTGGTTTAAACTTTTTACAAGTTCTAACATTTGCCGTCATAGTATGGAAAAAAACACTATACAGCATCTGAAGGTAAACTATCCCTTTAATAGCCACCTTTGAATACTACTTTATCTAACAAATACCTTTGTCACCTCTTTAATGAGTCACGCTGGATATCAACATTTTTTTTTTTCCTTCTTTGAACATACACGCGTGCGCAGACTCCTGGATTTTAGCAGCTATCAGCAATGTCTCTGGAGTCTTCAGCCACATTCTCAGCCCCTTTTCACACAACCGATGCCACCCTTAGTAAAAGAGCAGCAATACCCGCATGGTTTTTTTTTTTTTTTTTTCTCTTTTATCTGCAATGCATCTCAGACGGATTCCACACAGCTCATGGAAAACACTTGCAGACGCCCACTCTTTTAAGATCTGCCTTTCATTTTCACTGCATTAATCACATTTATGTTCTCTGCTCTTTAAAGAAGAGAATTAAGATCCACATAGATGCTATTTGAGTAAAATTATAACACAAACCTACCCAACGTGTTCCAATAAACCTCTCACTCACGCACACACACACACACACACCACACACACACACACACCACACACACACACACACCACACACACACACCCACCCACACCTCCCACTGCCATAATATTGTTTCTCTTCCCTTTTTTGATTTTACATTTTCTTATCAGCAGCCGGGGAAGTCAGGATGACCTCCTTGATAAATGTGTTGAGACAGCTCCTAAACTCTTTGAGAAGTAATCATTAATATGGGGAATCATTGCCGTTTATGCATGAGCGAGAATTCTTATCAATATTGACTTCAGCACTCCAATGAGAGAATCCTTCACCTCTGCGGTTAGTCAAACACACTCAAGGATATTTGGATACTGCGAGAATTCAAATAGATGATGAGATTTCAAGAGAATGTGCTGAAACCTTTAGAAGAACACTCAGCTTCTTGACTGTGTGCAATTTCTGTGATATGAAGATAAGAGCTGATAGCTGGTTTGAAGATATACACACACTACCGTTCAAAAGTGTGGGGTCAGGTGTTTTCTTTTAAATAAATGAATACTTTTTTTCAGCAAGGATGCACTAAATTGATAAAAATGACAGTGTAGACATTTATAATGTTACAAAAAAATGCTGTTCTTTTGAGCATTCTAGTCATTAAAGAATTCTGAAAAAACATTAAAACATTTTAAGGAGCACAACTTTTTTCAATATTGACAATAATAAGAACTATTACTTGAGCTGCAAATCAGCATGAATTCCGAAGATTCATATGACATTGAAGACTGGAGTAATAATAATGCTGAAAATTCAGCTTTGCATCACAGAAATAATTCACATTTTAAAATATATTCAAACAGAAAACCGTTATTTTAAATTGAAATAATATTTCACAATAGTACTGTTTTTACTGTATTTTTTTTTATGCATCCTGGGAGCCTACCGGGTGAAACCTAGTTTTATCTTTATCTTGCCGACCTCAAACTTTTGAATTTTAGTGTATATATATATATAGGAGTGTATTGTCATACTTCTCACTCCAGTCAATACTTTAATGTTTTTTCAAGCTATTGGTGTTGAAATAACATGCTTCTGCTAACGTGTTTTTATAAAAATGATCCTAATTACAGCATTCTTTGGTGTCTGAAACCACCATAAAAACATTGCTAGAGAAAATAAGCATTGTTGTGACAACTAGCCCCAGTTTATATTATTTTTATATTTATAGAGGATGTTTTGTTGCAGACAGCAGATTTAGCTTTAGCTTCTGGACTTGGACACTGGAAAAAAAACACTCATGCTTTTGTGTGTCTGAGAGAGAAAATGGTATGTCAAAGGTTCTCCTATGATGGTTTATTCTCCTGCGCTTTTCTCCTTTACAGTTCTCTCTAAACACACAGTCATGTCACCTTTACAAATGAACAGAGCACTTCTGTTCTGTCTCTAGCTCTCTCTTCTATCTCTGTTAGATGGATGCGTTTGCGGTCTTGCCATTCTTTTCCCCCCACAAATCAAGAATAAGAAAAAAATAACTCTTAAAAGTTTCAAAGCTTCCTAAAAACTTGAAGATAAGGAAGTGTTTGTCGTACTATCTGTCTCTTTGGACCACGGTGGAATAAAAAAAATACAGAATGTTCTGACCTCAGGGTCAAACACTCATGTTTGCTGACTTTAATGTGACGACAGAAACTAAACAGGCTCTGTACTTATTGTTCTCATGTAGCTTTTAATCTGTTTACATGTTTCATGCTGTGGATTGAATTATGCATCGCCCTCATTCCCAGTTGAATCTGTGACATTGGCTTCAGGATTAATAACTGACACTAGCTTAACATTATTTGATTTGCGTATTTATTCAGGTAATAATTCAGTGTTGATAACAGGGGCGTAGCCATAATTTCAGTGAAGTGACGTGCCCGACAGAGAAATCGTTTTCTATAAAATATAGTATATATATAACATTGCCCTGTAATCGCTATATAATCCCTAACCCAGTCACAGTTTTTTGAAACAGATAGATTTTTAATGCTTTATATATGAAGTCTCTTTGCCCTCACCCAAGCTGCTTTTATTTATGATGTACAAGTTACAGCAAAGACTCAGCACAGCTAATGCTTGTGAAATTTTTTAATCTTTAACTTAACTTTATTAAGTTACTTTATTTCATTTTTTCTAGCCGAAAAGAAATTATTAGAATATGAACATTTTATTTCGCAAGGGATGCTTTAAAATATTGGGATCAAAGTGCATGATAAAGACATTATATAATGCTTACAAAAGATTATAGATCTTCAGATAGGCCCTAAATGCCCGGCGTTCTTCTGCCAACTTTCAATTCCTCAAAAGAAAACCTGAAAAATTCTACTCAGCCGAATTTTTCAGTCATCATAATAGTATATAAATGACTTTTTTTTTGAGGCAGACAAATCAGAATATCAGCAATTCGAATTTCTGATTAAGAGCAGCGCTGGGCACTGGACAGAATGCATGCCTAAAAATTAGAGCTATGGAAAATCACAATAGTAAAGTACATTTTTAAATATATTCAAATATGAAAATAGTATTTAGAATAGCCTACGTTAAATATATGTTCCAAAATAGGCCTTACTGTTTGTGACATGTCTTTGGTATCATCATAAATGACCAGGCACTTGTGTGAACAGTGAACAGAGATTCATATTTAAAAAACATAAATAAATCTTAACTGATTACAAAAACTTTTTGATCTTGACCCGTGGTTATGGCCAACAATTTAACTTAGTTCTCTAATTTCTAGCTTAGTAATTTGAAGTTAGAATCAGATAACCTGCTGGGACATTAAACCAATAGTAATGATTTGTGTTTATATGCTAAAAACCACTCTTCACAAAAATGAAACCAAATTGTCCACACAAATCGATTATTGTTTAATTTCATTACATGATTTCCAACCGTCTGCTGTTTTATGTTGAATCATCGGTTATGATACAGCCCATAGCGGACACACTATCGTGTCATATTAGCGAATTTCCTCGTTGACGACCCGACATTTCTGCGTAGCATGAGCTGTCCCTCCGGCTCTCGAGTAAATGAATGAAAACATACACTGCACGCCGTGTGTAGACAATCCGTGTATCATTCGATAATCCGTTTTTTGATTTAATATTGAAAGTAGAAAAATTTAGGCAGAAAAAAAAAATTGCTCTTTTTAGTTTTTTTCCCCTAAAAAAACGGAAAAACGAGAATTCAGACCTTAAATTTCGTTTTTCGCTCTATCATGGGTGTTTTTTTGATGAAATGAAATAAACAGCACCTCTTGAATATTTCGATGTCTACATAGTGGGGCCTGGAATTAAACGACCCCTTTCGGATATTGCGTCAGGACCGAAGATCAACCGTGCCTTCATCAGTTCATTCTCGCAATATGTATCAGCCAGAGCGGGGTAGAATAATATTTGTCCTCCAATGCCCTTGTGTCTATTTCAGATTCTCCACACAATCGTTTTTCTGCAGTTGTATGGATTAATAAACCACAATTTATCAATTTCATATTTTTCTCATCAAAAAGACTAATGAATAGCTCGACACAAAATCGGCTACCGGGAGACCAGAGTCTAGCAGTCTTTCTTATGTGTAGAACACAGTTAGGTTCTTTAAAGTGATAGGGCCCCCCACCCCCACCGGGCCGTTCTGAGAAATAATTTGCTATAAGACACCTAAAGTAGTCCAGACTGTAAAGTCGCTTTTTTTCCATTGATACATAGGACCTACTGTGAATTTATTCCAAACGTGATTATATGATCGCACTTTTAGCGTCAATGTAATCTAAATGAAGCCTTTTTGGTCCTTTTAACACGACCAAGTAATCCCTGGTGCCGACTTTTCTTTTTTTTTTTTGCTTCATGTTTGTGGCATGCCCGCCGGGATGACCAAGATGCTCAAGGACGAGCCGAGACACGCTAAAGCAGCGCATCTGTCTGTTCTCTTATTTTTCAAAGCACTATGACATTTTGTAGGATATTTTGAACATAAAGCCTTACACACAAAATAAAAATACATTTTACATCGATGCAGCTGCTATAAAATGATACAGAGTATTTAAGTTAATTTCACTCGATGGAGGAGAAAATCCAATCGCCGTGCAAACATACAATCAGTACCTCGATATAATTTTAAACTGCTTTAAATAGTGACATGCGATTGCGTATTTCTGCATGACCATCGTCTCTAATACTGGGTCCTGACAGAGTCGCCACTCTAGGTTGTTATGCCCTTATTGATGTTATATTAACCATCGCAATTTATTGAGAACTGTGTGAACTAGAGTGAACTACTCACCCGTAATGTGGTTCTTTTTTTCTAAAGTTGTCAAGGTTATTATGAAATCTTTGAACACGTCTGCTAGTGCAATATCTTTTGAAGATTCAATTAAATCATATTTATAATTAAAACAGACTACACTTATATAACTCCTAACGAGTTAGGCTAGTTAATAGCTGATTGTTCTCCAGGTTGTCGCCCCAGTCAGAATGCCACAGTCTATTGCGTCGGTGAAACCTATAGGCATATATATACCCAAGCCAATTTATAATTCCTTCCTTTTTGTCTTAGTTTTAAAAATATTTATTTTGAAACGAATTAATTAATTAATTAAACAAACAGACTTACTGTGTGAGCAGGGTAGGCTAAGACAGCTGTCATATCATACCCTGCCATACCAGCCTGCAATGCAAAGAATATAATTTATATCTACACAGAAGAAAGCCCTGTTTAGACTCTGTCCAGGTTGTGAGTTGTGTCGAGCTATTCATTAGCATGTTTGTTTGATGAAAAAATACTAAATATAGTTGCAATAAATGTATTAAGAATCCATAAAACTGCAGCAGCAGAGGACTATTATTCTGCTGTGATACTGCAGAAGAACTGATGATGGCACGGTTTGATCTTCGGCTGACCAATCAGCAGAAAGGGCGTTTAATTCCCGCCCACGTGTAAAAAATCGAATATTCAAGCTGTTTATTCAATTTTCCACCCAAGAATGAAAAACGAAAATTTAAGCTGAATTCTCATTTTTCATTTTATGGAAAAAAACAAAAAAATGAAAAAGGAGCCATTTTCAAATTTTTCTACTTTCAATATTAAATCAAAAAACAAATGATCGAATGATACACAGATTTTTAGCGCTCCGCGATGTTTGTCTCGCCTTATTCTGGGTCCGATTAAAACATCAGATCATGCACAGACTATCCTGTCTCTTTAAATCTATATTTATTCACACCGGCTCTTGAAAACCTCTATGCGAACACACTTGTCCGAAAAAGTGCGGGGAACGAATCTACGTGATATTAAAAGTGGGGGGGACACGTCCCCTGCGTCCCCTGCGTCCCCTGCGTAATCTACGCCCCTGGTTGATTGTATTCGCAGTGCTACTGTGACCTCTTTAAATACTTTGTAGAAGCGTTCTGTTCTCTGACACTAATGTTATCACATGCAAATACTTTCAGTTGAGGCTTTTCTGTTGTCACTTAAGTGAGAGGTGTTTGCCTCCATTCTGCTGAGCATTACTGCATAATTTCTTAAAAGAAAAGTTACAGAAGAGTATACTGTTCCATGCACATACCGAAAGTCATGCTGCTAATATGACTTTATATCTGCAATTCTAGACCGACATAGTATAAATAGTATTTTCTTGTAAACCTCCAATAATCTTTGTTTTTTTTACAGTGTAGAAATCTCCAATTTATTTTTTAATGGAATGTTCTTTTCTGGTCTGGTCTGAAATAGTGACAGTAACCCGGGGGGCGGGGTGGGGGCAGAGCTTAGCAAATAATAATTTCTAATTTTTGTCTGAACTGTCAGCTCCAGCAAGAGGTTTAGCGCTGTTCACTTTCATAGTGTGTTGTGTAACACAGATTGAGGCTGTTGAGTTGAGATTATTCATTGGCAATTTGTTCTGGAGAAATGACACCGTTATGAATTACATCTACAAATCTACAGTCACTCCATATACGAGGATTAGAGTAGCAGTGAAGTTCTTTGTGGGTGTAATGACAAACTCTCTATAGCCTTTTACCTTTGATAGGATCACACAGTGGGCGTTAAGACATTAGTGAAAGCAAGATGAGATGTTTTTCGTTTAAATGTGTATTGTTCCATTAGCAAATGTGTGTGGCAATAAACCTTAGAGTCATTTATAGTAACAATTATATCTTTATGATTCTGCTTGGAGGATTAAATTAGAGACATACGTTTTGGTATACTATCGTTCAAAAGTTTGGGGTCGTTTTTGAAAGAAGTCTCTTATGCTCATCAAGGATGCGTTTATTTGATCAAAAATAAAGTGAAAACAATAATATTGTGATTATTATATATATTGTTTTCTATTTGAATATATTTTAAGATGTTATTTATTCCTGTGATGCAAAGCTGAATTTTCAGCATCATTATTCCAGTCTACAGGCTCACATAATCCTTCTAATATGCTGATTTGCTGCTCAAGAAGCAATTCTTATTATTATTAATGTTGTGAAACAGTGTGCTGCTTCATATTTTTGTGGAAAATGTGATACATTATTTTCATGAATCTTAAAGTTCAAAAGAACAGTGTTTATTTGAAATAGAAATAATTTGTGACATTATAAAAGTCTTTACTGTCACTTTTGATCTATTAATGCGCCGGTATCTTGCAAATTTGTCAAAAATTAGGCATTTTAGTAGATGCTAAAATACTTCTATTAAAAGTATTTGACCTTTTTCAACAATGGGCCTTTACAATGGGAATGTGTCGATGGTGCCCAACTGTGTTGTCTATGTAGGCAGCTCACTAGGATGTGGAACAGAGCTATGAGCTCTAAAACTGAGGGGAACTGTGATACGAAATAATGTGCAACTCTTAAATCAAATAAAACCCTAAAACTGAGTTTCTCTTGTCGATAGCAGTAAAAAATCCATTAGACACTGACAAGAAAAGGTTACCTTGAGTCTGCTCAGAATGTGTGTCATGGAGGCAATCAATTGGCATTAACGACAGAACACAGTGATCAATGTGAATGCAAACAAAGCCAGTGTCACCAATTTAAAAAGAGATCAAATTATGACAAATGTGGATTTAATCCCAATTCAAAGAGCTAATTTGTTAACAAACCTGTTTAATGCATGCCGTTATTTGAATGCAATCCAGTGCAATGGAGTAAATAAGTGCTGGTGTTATTAATGCAGCCACACAGACGCTATTGTATCTTCACTCAATCCTCTTTAGACCCCAGATAACAGTGTTCCCAGTGGTCTTGCAGTATCTTTGCAGTGTCTTGCATGCATGTAGTTACTCTCGCCCTGTTTTACAGCAGTTTTATAAATGAAAAGTACCTACTTTCTGGTCCCAAGTGGCTGTTTTTGTGGTTTTATTACAAGGACACTCTTCAAGAAGCAGATTTGTTTGGGGTCTCTCTAAATTTCAGCCTTAGACATCCTTGCTAATTGACTTGATGGATGTACAGTTAACTATGC
Source organism: Sinocyclocheilus anophthalmus (assembly GCA_018155175.1). Lineage (NCBI taxonomy): Eukaryota > Metazoa > Chordata > Actinopteri > Cypriniformes > Cyprinidae > Sinocyclocheilus > Sinocyclocheilus anophthalmus. The sequence continues at coordinate 100,632 of JADLZN010006734.1, forward strand.
TGACCCATTGCTAGCTTCTGTCTAATGTCTGGTCTGATGATACAGGTGATGAAATCCATAACCAGTGACTTCTGTACCTAGCGAAACGGGGCAGAGTCTGGTTTTCAGTGGCTGAAAAGCTTTTAGTTGCATGTGGTTGAAGAGGTCTTGGTATTTTGATGTCACTGAGAGGTTGTGTAATGCTACATCGTTTTTATTAATTAGTATTGTAAACACACAAATTACTTTTGAAGTAGACAAATAAATAGATGTATTTAAATAAGTTTGTTTAATTCGACAAATGTAGACATGTTACATGTAGTTAAATGTAATGAAATAATGGATAAATAAATAATCTTTAAATGCAACATTTATGAATGCTTGGTATAAAAAAGCATTAAAAATGAAAACTAATTTTTTTTGCGTTTGCTAGTCGAGTTGAATAATTTACACATGGATTGATAAATTGATAAAGAAATGTATTTCTCAAATTGTGAAATTGGTCAAATTGGTCAATTCTATACAGTATAACAATGCAGTGTAACCACGGCATTTTCATTACATTTGACAAATATTTAAAAATGTAATAAAATAATCAGCTTTAAAAGTGTCTATTTATGTATCAATTTCAATTGTGAATATTGATTGTGAATGTTTTTAGGTTTAAATTATCATTTTATTTTCACTTTTGGCACTTTTAGTCCTCCATAAATCAAACCCCTTGTTTTCCTCCATAAATTCACGGACCTACACAATCTTGAGACGGACTGTTGCAGACAGTTTGGATGAAGTTATTACATTACAGAAATGTTTATTTCCCCTTCAAATCGCTGTGTAACAAAAGTATCTGTATTCAAAAATATCCATAATATGCTTTATGGAGAATTCTGGAAGCATGATGATGTTTCTACATGTTCTGAAATTAGCAATAAATGACAATATCCCCAAATACTAAAATCCTGTGGGATTGTGATTCCTGCCTTCACGGTTCATTGAGTGTTTAAAGCTCAGAAGACAAGCTCAAACCATTACAGCATCATTACCATCATCAAACACAATACAGTGTCTGCCTTGAACTTCTGAGATGATTAACAGAACATTTATGATGTCAACTGGAATACTAAGCAGTAAATAAGTTAGTGAAATGGATTGCTGCTCGGTTTGGCTCACTACCAAGGGCACTATGGAGAATATGACTTCTCTTCAGGGTGTCACGGCTCTTGAATCTGTGGCTCTTAGCCAGAGGCAATGACTTTTGTCAGACAGGAGATGCCTGTCAGTTGTCAGCATTTTACTGCATTATCCGTTCCTAGGGTTATTTATGTTAGAAGCCAAAAAGGAGATGTATCATAATACAAAAACTCAATATAACACCCAAAATGACACTAATCCACAACACCATTCCAGCTCTCAACAGGTTCCTCAGGGTTAAAGATGCATTTATCACAGCTCAACATATTTATTTGTAAATTATATATTCAGCTAATGGGTTATTTTATTGCTGTTTTTGTTGCTGATGCACACATAGTGAAGGGATAGTTCACCCAAAAAATGAAAAAGTTGCTTGATAATGTACCCCCATCTCATTCCAATCCCTGTGCTGTTATTTGTTTCTGTGGAATACAAAAATCATAACTCAAAACTATAGAATGGCGTCAGAAGATTAGCCCACAAATCATATGGACTGTACTTTTTTGGTGCTGTTTTTGCATTTTTGGGGCCTTTTTACTTCTTGACAGTCTGTGGTCATGTTGGTAATTATTTTGGAATATATGTTTTTTTAATTTATAAGTTTTCTAATTATTAGCAAAGCCTTTAGTATATAATCCTATGGTATTTTGTTGTTTCCTGTATATTTTCCATTTTGTGAAAAAAGTTGTATTGACAACAAAAAATCTAGTGTATTATTCCAGAAGGAATGAATAATTAAATTGGCAGCATCAGTATTTACGGGATTTGTGTATACTATTAAAACGTTTTTTATAATATATTGAATTAGCTTATTGCAATTGCATTTATTTTAAATAGTGATGTGTCTGTGCACGTTTGTTATTACAAGTTTATGTGCTTCTATTATTTTTATTAGTTTTTTAATCTGACACTTTAAGAATTGGTTTTAAGTTGTAAATAAAGCATTATTTATTTGAGTATGTTTTACAAGAAAATACTACTTCAGTTTTTCACGTTTAATTCACTTAAACATTGCACATCTAAGTCAATGTGTTACCTGCTGTTTCTTTGTAATTGTGAAATTTTCTAGCAATTTCTGAGTTAAAATTGTTTCTACACCAATATACTTTCTCAGCTAGTGGTATTAGGTTTAATTAATTTTTTATTTCAGTTTTAGTGAAGGTTTAGGTTTATTTGTGTTACCGTTAGACGAAACTTATGTTTAGTTAGTGCCAGTGAACATTTCTACATTGTTGCTTGAGCTGGTTTCATTAATAGACTTTCTAGTTGCAATTTAGTACAGCTTTATGTTCAGTTTATTTCATTACTATATTTAGTGTAAGATAATACCATGCTTGGCAAAAATAAAGGAAAAGCGCGTCTATTCCAAGTCTTTGAAGTTATTTATTGATTGCTTTTTATGTGAAAAAAAAAATAAATCACTCATACATTGAGTGAATGACTGCGAGAATGGAAATAGAATGGAATGAATAATTGGGGTGTAAAATGACGATCTGAGTAAGTTAGATGGGAGTTAAAAAACAGCTGAGGGAAAAAACTTAATTATTACAGGGGGGATGGGACCAAGAACATAAAAATAATATAAACTGCCTGGTATATATTTGTTTCTTAGAGTTCGCCGTGTTTACAATCAAATGCATCTGCAATATTAGATCGCAAGTTGAATATGTTCATTATATTCAATAGGTAAGTGGGAATAAAGTTGCTATTGCAGAAATCCTCGGAATGGAGTGATAGGCAGGCATACGGATGCAGCAATTATTTCCAGATTAGCAGACCAAACACTTAACAAACTTCATCAGATGCTGTTGAGAAGGAGCCTGAAACTGGCCATATTTAGTAACCTGGATGTCTATCGGCCTTGACAGCTTCATGCATTATCTGATGAGCTGTGACGCCAAACAGAAAAGAATAAGACTGGACTACGAGGACAACTTAACCCGCTCCATCTATCTGAGGATCTGCAGCAACTCATTGAGGTGTGGGCCGATCGTGACAGACATGGGAAGCTCGTCCATCACAGAGAGCAACCGAGGGCGCATAAGACACCAGAGAGCAACTGAAATTTAAAAGAAGGCATGGACAAGACTCTTAGCAAGCACATTTCTGTGCTTTAACAGAATTAATGCACTATATTACTTCAAAGAACGGGATTTTAATGGAACTGAAACTGACAGCGATTCATATGTGCACATTTTGTGGTAGTTGAATCAAGTCCAGACATCCAGATCCAAATTGCATATACAGTACTATGGTAGTATTTAGAAATATTTCGAATTTGGCTTTTTAGTTTCAGTTTCATTAAATTTTTTTATAAGGGATTAACTTTTTGTTAGTGAATTGTTTAGTGTGTTATTAAGGTGGTTGAATTCATTTGTGTTTTGAGTTATTAGTAATTTTGGACTTCAAACATTAAAAATATACGGGATAGTGCAGTTAGCGTGTCAAGGGGTCAACATTTGTATTTTTTTGAATGTTAAGGTTTTCAATCTAATAAGTTACATTTGATTTTACTCCATTTTTTTATTACAGAAAACTAGTAAGAAAATTGTTATTATTGTAGTGGTATTATTAATTATTATTAATTATTTGTAGACTTTGATATTATACGTAGTATAATTTTTTGAATTAACTGTATTTTTGTATTTTAAGGTTCATTTAAATTTAGAGTTGTAATTTGAGTCATTGGTTCTGTTATCGGCTGTTGTCATTTTATTATTTATTTGTCTATTTAAGATTAATGTTATTGCGTTTAGTACTTTCAACTGCAGAAAAATATTTCAGTTAGTTGACAATGCAACAAGTTTATTTTTTTATGTAATTTTAATTTAATTTACAATTTTTAATAGTTTTCAACTATAGTTAGAGTTAATGATAGTAACGTCAGTAAATGATAGTTTGTCTTGACCAACTTTGCTTGTGTTCATTTAAAAACTCATAAATTTTTCATTTCAATTCCATTTCTACTTTCATACATTGAAATCAGAATTTTAAATTTACATTCTGGTTTCATACCGCAATTCAAATTAAATACAAATTTAAAAGTTGTCACTTAATATGCATCCTCAATTCAATACTGTACAACCCAGGTGTGTTATTTCTGTGACAAATAGGTACTGTATGTACTGTACATTCATCTTAACAGCAAATGCCATGGTATTCCCACTCTGATCCCATGTTAGGATGGACGAAATTTGACAAACTGAGTCAAACTGTTTTTTTTTTTTGACCGAACTATAAAAGTTTTATGCGCAAGCATTGCAGTATATGGAGGTTAAATCAAAGTCAAAGATGCTCACGTAACCTCCAAAGCCTTTGAAATCAGCTGTATTTCTCTATCCATGTATTCTGTCCAGACATAAGCAAGGTTTGGTAATGCTCATGAAGGCATTTCCCCCTGTAAACTATCTGCAACCCCCCTGGGACCTCCGGCGGCTCAAGAGGAAGCTACCTGCAATTTGCTCATCCAGCCTGAAACATGGCCAGCTGTATTTTTGTGGACGCTTGACCTGAGCCTGGTATCACTTCAAATCAAAACCCAAGACGGAACATCAAGTTTTTCCCGGCTCTGTCTTCCCTGAAGGCTCAGAACGGATCCAGCTCAAAAAAAAAAAAACTTCAGAAAAAGCGCTGGCAGGCAGGTCAGTTCAATAGAAATTATTAGAGAGAGAAACAGCGAGATCACAGCTCTTATTAATCAATGAATTTATGAGAGACCACCATCTGAGGGTGGAGAACCTGCAGAAGAAAGAGGGAGGGGGCTGGTGCTGTAAAGTGAAAGTGAAGTGACATGTGGCCAAGTATGGTGACCGGCAGGGATTGTAGGTGGGGGGAGTGAATGTACAGTGCTCTCTCCACCTTCAATACCACGACTGAGGTGCACCCTTGAGCAAGGCACCGAACCCCCAACTGCTCCCCGTGCGCCGCAGCATAAATGGTGACCCATACTTGGAATTAGTGCTCTGCATTTAACCCATCCAAAGTGCACACACACCGTGAACACACACCCGGAGCAGTGGGCAGCCATTTATTCTGCGGCGCCCAGGGAGCAGTTGGGGGTTCGGTGCCTTGCTCAAGGGTGCACCTCAGTCATGGTATTGAAGGTGGAAGAGAGCGTTGTACATTCACTCCCCCCACCTACAATCCCTGCCAGTACGAAACTCGAACCCGCAACCTTAAGGTTACGAGTCCGACTCTCTAACCATTAGGCCACGACTTCCCTAACTTCTAGGGAAAAACAACATCTAGTAAGAATATTCCTTATACAACTTTGGATGGAACGCATCATTTCCTTCTTGACGTCAGTGACAGATTGTTGCTGATTTCAGTTCCTCCCGGGAAGTTTCTGCTTAAGTCATAATTAGCATTCAAGTCATTTTGTTTGTGAATAAGATGCATTGGGAAGTATTTGTATTTGTCTTTTCAGCTGCCGACTATGACACCAATAAAATGAAGTACAAATTAAGCACATTAGCTGTTTTAATAACATTTTGCTATCATGGAGATTTTAGTTTTCACATAAGCCTGCCGTCTCATTTTATCTGCCAAGCTTTATTGCTATTCTTTCTGAACAGTAGTCCGAATGCAGCTTGTGCAATTGTGCAGTCAACATTCACAATTACAACTCAATTATGACTAATAAACATTAACTTCTGCCATGCTTTTTCTTTAATTGACAATCCCCTGATTTAGAAAGTCCGGGCTCTATAAAATTGCCTTGCTTTATACTGCTTGGTAATTTTGACATTGTTGTGCAATGTGCATTCATCTCCTAAATACCATCATTCTGGCATGACTTGAATGCAGCATTAGATCGAGGAGGGAAAAGTAATCTTGGATGTGTTTCTTTCTACTTACCATCAATCTTTTTTTAGATCATCATCTCCCACACCGTTTCCCTCCATTCTGCTGGTGAATAACTATAAATCATATCCACAACTGCTTGGCTGCGTTGACTGTGTTTTACCTTCATTTAATGTACATCTCCATCCCACTGCCATATCTCAGCTCCTGATAGCTCCAGTCTCAGCACAAAAACATGATTTTTCTGCTTTTCAAATAACTTTTATATATCAATTTTAGTGTTTTTATTTTATTTTTTGTCATATTGACTTTCATTGTTAAAGGAATCCATCATAAAAATATGAACTACATAATTTCCTTAAATTGAGCACCTGTCACCATTATGTTCTTTTAGTTTCATTATCATGGACTTTTAGTTTGTTTTCACTAGGTTCCTGTCTTCCTTTGTTCAGTATTCCTCCCACCACTCGTTAGTTGTCATGGAAACTCATTTAATCATCACAGGTGTTATTAGTTAGTTCCCTCATTTGCCTTGTATTTATGTTGCTCTGTGCCACTCTTTACCGTACTTTAGTACCGTTTTATGACTAATTCTGAAAAACACAACAGTTGAAAGATGTCCGATATCTAACAAAACACCAGTAAAGAAGATGTATCTTTCAAAATGTGCATAACATACATATTTTTGTAGAATACTACAAATATTACATATAAACATACATCGAACAAAATTAAAGATAAACATAAATTGGTAACACTAATGAGTAAATTCTTGAATATGAATATATGATGAGGATTAATTTAAGCATAAACACAAAATAAAAAATCAATAAATAATAAATCACAAATGAATACATGGATATGAAAATCAAGGAAAATATAACAACATTGATTATTTGGATACATCAGCTGTGACTATTGACTTCATGTTAAGGAACTCCATCTTAAAAATCAGTAATTAAAATAATTTCATTAAATTGAAGCAGCAAAATGTATCAATATTAGTTTATAGGGTAATGTGTGGATAGTTATTTGTTATTACAATATAATAATATTTTTTAAACTAAAAAACATCATATATATACTATACATCACATTATATATTACTCCTTGTAATATTAACTTCAATTTCATGAGAACTCTGATCATGGAAATGAATATATTTAATAATTATTAATTGGTATTTGTATTAAAATTATATAATCTTTTTAAAACTCAAAATAACAATTACAAATGTAATTAAAATAGTACAAATCTCAGCAGTCAGTTATTCATAGCATAAAAAAAACATTGTGGTCCTTGTTGCAGTTAGACTCGACCCATATTTAATGTTCCTTTTTTTTGTACTTTTTGTTTTGTTCATGGTTTTTCAGGATGAGTGTGTATGTTGCATCAGTCCATCTAAAAATCTGTCAGTGTTTGATTTGATCACGGCATTGGACATAAGTCAAATGTCACTTTGAATACAGTAAGTGGAGGTACTAATGAAAGGTAGAAGGAGCTACGACAGACTGTGTGATATACTCACATCACAGGCTGCTTTTACAGTACTTCTACTCCATATATTTTCATTTTATAAATCATGATCATTTTCATGTAGAACCATAGAAAGGTACGGTTGCAGAAACAGCCTTTTCAATTCAGGGTCAGATAGAGTCTGTAAAATATCCTGTTTTTGGTGGAATTCGGGAGAAAATAATAACTGCTGCGGTATAGAATATGATTCCTTTAATGCGTTTGCAGTTGTATTTTGATGTTTATACTGACAAGTAATTCTCATTTGCGCATATAGTCTAAGCCAGCATAAATCATATGTTTAATATTCTTCAACTTGCTCTTTCTTACAAGAAAACAAAACATAATAATTCACGCTTGAGTTTGAGAACTCTTTATAATGATGTCAATCTGCACAGACAATGATTTTATGATTAGTTTTCCACTTAAGTGCTTCTGCACTTCAGGCAAATTTAAAATGGAAGTCTTCATCTCGAAGTAATTCAAAAGTGGGTGTGCGTTTAAATGCGTATGCAAAATGTGATTGTGTGTGTGTGTGTGTATAGACAAATGTGTTGTTATACATACCCATAACCAGCAGAGAACAGAGTGTTTTTAGGTCTATTTCCATGCAGCCACAGGCTGAGGCATAACAACTGTGGGTCTCTCTCTCTCTTTCAGCGATGCACGTCTTTCCTCTCTCTTTTCATGCTTCGCTGAGCATAATTCAAGCCAAACTGCACCCAAAAAGCACAGCTACATCCTTTCAAGGGTGTTCCAGTGTGATGGGCAACTGATTGAAGAGCAAACCGAGTGATGTATATACATGCATCATTTTCTGAAAACATCCCACTGCACTGCTGGAAAGGTGTTGAGGAGAGATGTGCAGCAAGAACAAAATACAGCTCTGATTAGATTGTTCTGACAAAATTCTGAAAACAATAAATGTGCAATTCAAGTTTATTTGTATAGCGCTTTTCACAATACATATCATTGCAAAGCAGCTTTACAGAAAATTACGTTTCTGCAATATATTTAGTTGTAGCTTATCAGTGGTAACTATGTCAAATTAACGTACATATGGCAGAAATGTACGGTAAAATATAACAGTTAATGACAATCAAACAGACGATGAACACTATTAACAGCAATGATTACATGTTGCAATCAAACTTGTAGCAAAATTTGGTAGTTTATGTTGTTTCAGGGTTGCATCTGAAGGGTTTGCATCATCTCTTCTCAGGTGTTCGGTCATCTCAGGTCTTTGTAAGGGCTGGATCCAGACTGAAGCTTGTGTAAATCCTAGTACTGAGATTTACACAAAACACGAGAAAGAAACAGAGAAACAAAGATAGACATAATTAGCGTAGCTGCTGTTCCAACCAAGCAAAAATGATTTGTTCAACCCAAGCTAAGGAATAATAATGTGCATTTGATCAAATATAACTGCAGTACAATATTATGAGATGCATTGTTTGAATGCTTGGCCAAAGAGATGCGTCTTTAATCTAGATTTAAACCGAGAGGTGTGTCTGAACCCCAAACGGTATCAGGAAGGCTATTCCAGAGTTTGGGAGCCAAATGCGAAAAAGCTCTACCTCCTTTAATGGACTTTGCTACCCTAGGTACTACCAAAAGTCCAGAATCTTGCGACCTTAGGGAGCGTGATGGATTGTAGCGTGGTAGAAGACTAGTTAGGTAAGCAAGAGCTAAACCATTAAGGGCCTTATAGATAAGTAATAATATTTTGTAACTGATACGGAATTTAATAGGTAACCAGTGCAGAGACTGTAAAATTGGCGTAATATGATCACATTTTCTTGACCTGGTAAGGACTCTAGCCGCTGCATTTTGGATCACCTGTAGCTTGTTTATTGAAGATGCAGGAACACCAGCTAGCAGTGCATTACAATAGTCCAGTCTATTGGTCATGAATGCATGAACTAGCTTTTCGGCATCAGAAACAGGTAACATATTTCGAAATTTGGCAATGTTTCTAAGATGGAAGAATGCAGTTTTTGTAATATGGGAAATATGATTTTCAAAAGACAAGTTTCTGTCTAATGTAACACCCAGATTTTTGACCGTTGAGGAAGTAACAGTACATCCGTAATCAAAATTGTAATCCAAGAGATTCTGTGTACTGCTTTTTGGTCCAATAAGTAATATCTCTGTCTTATCCAAATTTAATAGGAGAAAATTACTGGTCATCCAATCTTTTAAATTTTTAACACACCCTGTTAGCTTAGATAATTTAGAAGTTTCTGGTCTTGTTGAGATATATAGTTGAGTTTCATCGGCATAACAGTGGAAACTAATCACGTATTTTCTAATAATATTACCAAGGGGCAACATGTATATTGAAAATAGCCTAGGACATATCCTTGTGGCACTCCATACTTTACTGGTGATAATTGAGATGACTCCCCATTTAAGTATAAATATATAAATCTCTCTCTCTAATTCAGAGGTTTAGATAAAAAAAATTGAATTTAATATATAGTAAAAAAAATAATTGGACAAACGGTTTGGAAACTAGATAGATGGATATATACTTTTAAAAACTATTTTCTCATATTGAAATGGTTATATACAATGTTTAGATTACCATAATTCTAAATTTGATGGATTTTCATATTTTGATACTGAAAATTGTTAAAATAATATCAATCTCAGCTGTCAATAAATCACAGCATAAAAATCATTGTTGTTGGCACAAACCATGTTTATCCTTGTTGCATTAAGACTCGACCCATATTTAACGTCGTCATTGGTGCTGTTTTCTTGTACCTTTTGTTTTGTTCATAGTTTTTCAGGATTTTGCATCAGTCCATCTAAAATATGACATTGTTTGAATGGATCACAGCATTTTATAAATACCAGTAAATGGACTACCACGAATCTTAGTAAAGTACGTTGCACAATTTATTTAAATACTGTCCTCCCATAAATTTTGAATCTGAAAGGGAAACTCCTACAAATGCTTATGCAATAAGATAATCCACAAAAATAACTGTTATCGCTATTTTTTCACTGCCCTGACAATAGTTTCTTTAACACCAAACGAGGGTATGCGCCAAAGTCATTTTGAATATGCCGATGTACAAATGATATATACTGTAGTAGGATCTATGGCAGGGAACTTTTATAATACTTCTATGGTTCTGAGGAAGCTGAGGAAGACTAAAACACAAACATTTTACATAAAAGACATTTAAAAATCAGCAATTGGTGAGTAAATGATGAAGACAATACATGGTAAAAAGTTTTCAAGATATACTTTTTGCAATGTCAAACATGGATTCATGTGTACAGAAATGATTGGATAGTGAACAACATAGCAGTTTCTCTTCAGCTGGCTGCATTCCAGATCATTGGCTGAGGTCAGGGCCCAAAGGACTTCATATGCAAACATAAACAGAACATCGATTAGACCACACCAGCAAGTCTCATCACATGCACCGAACACCAGTAAGACGGCTAATTATACACATGCATTCAAGCTCCAGTGTGCACCGTTTTAATTTACTATGTAACCAGAAAGTTACAAAAGCTAAACTACTTGCACTTTTTGGTTCCTGGTCCTGATTTTGAACAGATTTCAACTATTTGTTCTATGAAAATAGCCTAATTCTTTTGGTAACTGATTTTCGCTGCTTTTCAAATAGATTAAATGTATCACTTTTAATGTTTTACTCTTGTAGTGCTGGCTTTCAGACTTTCATAAAAGTAATGACTGGTGAAAATTCTGCTTTTCCAGCACATGAATAAATTACATTTTGAAATATATTAAATTAGAAAACACTTTAACTTGTAATAATATTTCACAATATTATTGTATTTGTAATTAAATAAATGCAGCCTGGGTGACAATCTTTGACCACTTTTTTTTTTTTTTTTACGTTAGTGTAATAGATTCAAGTTTTAATAGATTTGTACACAAGTTTTTTTTCTCTTGTTGTAGTTTTGTTGTGGTTGATAGTCATGTTTTAAGTTGCTGAGTACCTCTGGTGAACCTGTTGAATTCTTTGTAAATATCATACAGTTTTATGTTTTGTGGAGAATAATATTCAGTGCCTGACCTGATTCCAGGCATAATTTCCTTTACAGTATACTTATGTGCTATCATATAAATATGGTATTTAAAACATATTTTGAACTTGGAGCTAGTTAACTTGACTTTGGTAGTTAAATTCACTTTCTCGGAAGCCACATTAGGAGAAATTCATGGGCAGGTATTAAATTGGCCAAGACGCAGATATCTATATATATTTTTTAATATAATAATTTAGCTTATTATTGTTTACAGTGTTGTTCTTGATGCTGCTGATGAACTCCATTCAATCCAAACCCAACCAAACCAAATCAGAGAGTTGCAATTCCAGACCTCCAATCGAAGAGCATTTCTTTCCCTGATAATTTGCGCTTAGAGCTCATGCCCGTTCGCTGTAGGTGGCAAATGTGTCAAAAACCAGATGGATCTCGACCTGACCTACTATTATGTGTTTTCCTACACTAGTTCCTGTAGTACGTCTTGTCCTTATTACTTACCATCAAGATCACCAGCACACATTCCTGCCTGAGCAGACATTCTTCAGATGTGAGTGTCCGGATGTGGCACTAGAAGTCCATCACACTCGGTCATTGGCAGAGTGATGTGATATTAGATGGCATTGTGTCCTAGTGATTGAATGGTCTGGCTATATCCTAGAAACCCTTGTGGCTACTAAAACTGAGACCGTCTGACCAGCGCTGTGCTATAGAAATGTGTAAGGAAGGATATATGCCATAAGCTCTTTTTTAAAGAAACAGTTCACCCAAAATAAATAATAATTAAATAATTACAAAATTCAATAAATAAACAAACAAAACGCATAAATAAATATAATTAGCAGAAAATGTAATCATCCTCAGGCCAGACTAGTAGTGTTTGTTTGTTCATCAGAACCGTTTTGGAGAAGATAAATGAGCATCACACTAATCCCCACAAATGATACATTTTTCAAATAATCATTAATCCATTGTTGTAAACCCACGCCCCCCCCCCCCCCAAAAACGTTATTCTGCAGTGAATGGGGGCCGTCAGAATGAGAGTCCAAACATCAAAATAATCCTCAAGTAATCCAAAGTAATCCCTACCTCGAGTCCTCAATTTATAATTGTGAAGTGGAAAGCTGCGGGTTTCTTGTAAGACTTTATTTTAGAAACACCAAGGAAAGACAATTTAAGAGTGAGATCGTAGGATCCGCTCTTTAAGGTGTACAGCTGAACATTTACACTTTTTACAATGTTAGTTCTATACACAACTGCTATTCTTTCTTGCTTTTTTTTTGGAGTGACAAAAACCTATCAAATATAAATTATATTAATAGCTAACAAAAATAGAGTATAAAAATAGCAGAAATTTGAGAATGTGTTAAATTCCAAATAATCACATGATCATGGATGATATATATGAGTTGATATTTAGAACTAGCCTATTGCAGAATACGTATTTTCTTTTGTTCATTTTGTTGAAACCTAAAAAGACTTTTGAAACCCTATGTATGTAGTTTCCATTTTTTAAATAATAACCAAATAAATAAAACACTATCTTAATTTCTTATATTAAAGGGGTCATATTGATGTCGATTTCAATGTATTTTTCGTTTTTTCTTTTCTCTTTGTAGTGTTACAAGTTCTTGGTGCATAAATAAGATCTGTAAATTTGCAAAGACTAACGTCTCAAATCCAAAGAGATATTCTTTATAAACGTTAAAAGTCAACCACGCTTACCTAAAACGGCTCATTCTAACACGCCACCACATGTCTACGTCACGATGTGGGAGGATTTGTATAACGCCGCCCAAATGTTCACGCCAAAGAAAGAAGGCGTAACTTTATTCTCGCTGTAGTATTGTTGTTCCTCCGCCATGTCGTGAAGGCTGTGTGTAAACTACTTTGTTTAGCCTTCCAAACGCGGACGATATCCGCTTGTCATGCCGGAGAGGATTCAGTGCTGGTCGCCTGAGAAATTACTGTAAACTTGTGCATGAGCGGCTTTCGCCGGTGGACGAAGCGGAGTCCAGCCCCGGGTCTTCACATGTGGTTGCCGCAAGCCGCCGGACGCTCCTTTGTCGAATCCACCGGCCACGCCGTTCTCAAGCTCACCGGCCTCCACTCTTCAAGCGGCCGCCGCTCACTCTAGCCCGCTGGCCTCTGCTCACTCAAGCCCGCTGTGTGTTTCGTTGTGAAAGTGAAAGTCATTTGTTTGGCCTTCCAAAAGAGGACACGACTAGAAATCAGTGGTTAAGTTGTATTTACAACACTGTTCCAGAACAGTTCAACCCAAATATTCAGATGTGTGCAGGACATTTTATGGAGGACTGTTTCCGGATCCTGGGAGAGTAAGCTACAATGCCGGCTGTTCTGACTCACAGACTGTAAGTAAGTTTTTTATATTTAAAGAATTTGCCACAGACGATTCAAATGCAAGTTTTGGGCAGTGTAGAGTAGCTTTTGTTTGTAATTTCTCTGATCACAAATGCAGACCTGGGTTTTTATGTTTACGTGGCGCGATGCAACGCTATGCGTAAAAAAACAAGACAGTATAAGTCATTATAATCGTAATTATTAGCCCTTTCGCACCCCCACTTTAGTTCCAGAACTAAACGTACGGTACTAAATTACTGGGACGATTTTGCGCAAACTATTTTCCATTACCATTTAAAGGGTTGCTTTCGCACCGACAGTATGTACTAAGAAGTGACGTAAGCCAGTCGACAGCGACGTCATTTGTGCGCAGCATTCAACAACAGAAACAAAGAAGAACAACATTAACAACAGGAGGATGGAGGACGCTGGACGCTGTGATCGGAGCGGTGTTTTTTGTTGTCTCGTGGGTTTCACAATAATGGACATGGAATGTCGACGTATACGTTAAAGCGATTGAAAGAACGGAAAGGAACACTAAGAAACTCCAACGACAACTGCCAGTGCTACATTTGATACAAGTGCATGCACTTCAGCATCCGTCCATCTATCTCTGTTCTCCATACTTGCAAAATAAGTTGACAATGTTTACACGGCGTTTTAAATCATGGCGGGTGAGGGCATTTTCATACGCGTTTGGCCAATCAAATGTCTACTTATGTCACGATTAGTACCAGTTGTGCTGGTTAGACACTACTCCGGAGTAGGAGCTAATTTGGTTCTCGAAAGAGGCAGTCCGGTACTAAAGGCGCTACCAGTTCACGCGGTGCGAAAATGCCGAAAAGTGGGTAGTTCCACAATTTGTTCTGGTACTATGAAAAGGTTCCTGCGGTGCAAAAAGCCCTTATGTCCCCACTGGATGCAACAAATGCTCGTTTATAATGGGTTTTAATTTTTTTGACTCGTCGCTCCGGCCGGGACACGGCATTAATAGTATGGTGAGGGGCGTAACATTTCATGCTTGAGGTATTCGGCCAATCAAAACACACTGGATAGCTGGCCAATCACAGCACACCTCGCTTTTCAGACCGATGAGCTTGTAAAAATCAACGCGTTTCAGAAAAGGCGGGGCATAGAGGAGAAACAAATGTACAGTATGTGGAAAATAATGACCTTAAACCGCATAAACACATTTCATTACACCAAATACACAAAATAATGTTATTGCATCATATGACCCCTTTAAATTTTATAGTACAGCTTTTTTTTTCTCAAATTGTTATGCTGATAATATCATTTGTGATGATAAATACTAGGCTAAATAAAGAATGCAAACCAGAAGCATTTGCACTGGCGGTCTTGGACTTTTGAACCCTACTGTGTGTAGTTTCCATAAAGATTTACTAAATAAATATAAAGAATTTTATTTTTAGTTCAACTTGCCTTAGCATTTTCTGGACAAGGTTTCCAAATTTAATGTGTCATAAGCTCTTACACTAAAAATATCTAAAAACAGACTGAAGCGGGTGGATGGATGAAAGCCGAGATGCACTGAGATGGAGAGAGAGTGAGGCTGTATGAGTGCATGACACAACCATCGTGTCTTGTCCTTTTTCTCCCACTTTGATGTGAAGGAGGCCTTTTTTTCCTTGCACGATTAATATTCCGGAACAAGTGCAGCTTTCTGCTGCTGATGCCCAGGAGTGCAGATACACAGGTTATATTTACAAACAGTTTGACGCTGTCTTTCTCTTTCCCTGTTGTATCTAAACGGCAGCGTAGCACTGCCTTCCTATTAACGCAGCCTGGCTCTCCATCCAAGCCTTGTGAGCCAACTGCCGTGCATAACGGTCATTCTGCCGTTCCCTGTCAGAGGGGCGCAGAGACGGACTGGGACCCAATTTCAGGCCGGGAAATCTCACACTCATCCAGGCCACACAGAAAAAAAAAAAAAAAAAAAGGGGCCACCAAAACTGTAACTTTGGGGTACAACAGTTTTGACACTGGTAGCCGTACTCTTAAAAGGACATCACTCTGTACCTTTTTTACCCCTAATAGGAACGTATTAGTACCTTAGAGTAGTAATTTGTACCCTTAAGGTACTAATTTGTAGGCCTTGCACTGCACCTTCACTTCCCTTTCCCTTTTATTCATTTTCCCCGATATTTCTGTCTCTCCCTTTTTTTTCTTACCTGTCAATCTTCACCAGCAGGTTTTGTAATGTTATTTACAGAACTATATGTCACGCTGTTGGGAAAAACAATCAAACATTTCAATGTTGTTTTAGTACCAGAATGTGATTGTCTTTTAAAGAGAAATAATACCTAGATTTACAAACCCTATGGTAACACTCTTAAAAAGTTAAAGGGGCTCCGATTGCCATAGAAGAAACATTTTTTTTGTCTAAGTGGTTCCATAAAGAAACTTTAACATCTGTAGAACCTTTCTGTTTCACAAAGGGTTCTTTGTGGCGAAAGGCGGTTCTTTCAGATTATAAAAAGGTAAGAAAGAAATGTAAGAAAGGTTCTTTAAAGAACCTTTGACTGAATGGATCTTTGTGGAACTAAAAATGGTTCTTCTATGGCATCGCTTGAAGAACCGTTTGAAGCACCTTTATTTTTAAGAGTGTACATACAAATATACACTACCAGTCAAACGTTTTTGAACAGTAAGGTTTTTTATGTTTTTTAAAGAAGGGTCTATTCTGACTCAGCAACCTGATTATTTGATCCAAGTACAGCAAGAGCAATATTGTGGGAATATATTTGAAAAGGTAATTATGTTTCTGTATCAAAAAGCGAATTTCCGATCATTACTGACAGACTCCAGTGTACATGATCCGTCAGAAATCATTTAAATTATGTGATTTGCTTCGTCAAGGAACCATTTGTTATTATTAATTCACAACAAGTGGAGTACATCAGACTTTTTTGAGAATAGAAAGAGCCTCAAATCACGCATCTTAGAATGATTCGAAGGATATGTGACATGAAAGTCTGCAGTTTATGCTGCTGAAAATTCAGCTTTTTGATCAAGGAATAAATTTACCTTTTCAAAATATATATCGAATAGAAAGCCAGGATTTTAATGAAAATATTTCACAATATTGTGTTGTATTTGGATCAACTAAAGCAGGCTTGTGAGCAGAAGGATTCTTTAAAACAGCAATAAAATCTTACTGACGAAACCTTTTGACTGTAGTGGAGTAGGACACAAAATTATAAAGTGCCTAAAGTCCAAAATTAGTACAATATATTGGTTGAAAAATCGAATAATGTATACCATATTGAATTTAGGCTGTGACTCAGTATTTTTGTGTTTGTGTTGCTCTAGCGCTTCCCTAACTGTACTAAACTCCCATCATGTGACTATCGTCTCTGCTAAAATTTTTTTTATGTAACAGGTACAATCGTATGGATGTCCCTTTAGCACAGTATTGTGATGATAGATAATAAATGGGGTGCTTCTAGATAGCTAACCAAGTAGCGATTAGGCAGTTTAATACTAGGTAATAAAGACAAAAACTTATAGTCCGTATGTACAGATGAAACTGACTGCACCTGACGCCCTGAAACAGGTCGTGCTTGTTGTACATTCCACTGCTTCTGCTGGCTGCTTCCTCTCTGCTTCATGCTCCGAGTCCCCGAGCATCGGTTCTGTTCGGAGGAAATGCGTGCGGATACACCCGTGAGAGCCCTCGAGTTCAGTGTATGTGTAGTGCTGTCAGTGCAAGAACTACAGACCGAGTTTGGGCATGATCTTATTATGCGAATGCATAAAAAACGTAAATTGATCACTTTGGTATCATCGCCGAGAAGGGAATAAAGTGAGAGAAGCTTCAAATATTAAAATAATAAATAATTAAAAAAAAAAAAGGGCAATCCCGGCCCACCCCCCAACATCAGCCCGCCAGGCCACCGGGAATTCTCCCTGTGCTCCCGATGGCCAGTCCGGGCCTGGAGGGGCGAGATCCCTGAGGCAGATGGTTAATATATATTTAAAAGCACACAGCTTGTCTACATCATTACACAGCAAGAGTGCGGCAAACGTGCAGGACGTAGCATCTCGACGGTGGGCTGATAGATGCAGAGGCAGGGCTGGAAATGGCCTGCAGGTGAGAGGAGAGCGGAGAGCAGACACTTACTGCATTCCAAATGTGGGAAGATGAGCATTAATGAGCTGTGGGAAGAGAGAGAGATTGATCTCTAGTATCAGAATCCCATTAGAGTAGCAAAGCCTTGAGTTCGCTCTTAATTATTGGTCATTGGCTCAGTGACAGGTTTATGGCTTGATGGACTGTGCACAGATTTATGATGAGGATTAAACTTGGATCCATAGCCAGTTGTTGCTAATGAGAACTCTGAAAAGCATCATATTTGCCCTGATTATTTTGCTGCAAGTTTTAGAAGCACTTTACAGAGCAGTAAAAGTTATATTTAGACTTTAAATTGGCCTTTATTTGCCGTCAACAACCGATTATGCGTAAAGTTGGACTGATATGGATAATCACATATTGAGGATGGTGAAGTTTTTGTATCATCATAATTAGTGGTGCTTGCTTAGTGCTCTGCCATGACAGTAGTTGACCTGAGGGGTAAAACCAATTGTAAAAAAAATAAAAAAATAAAAAAACTTCAATTCATGCTGTATAGTGCACACCTTGTGACGATGCTGAGACTGCAGCACAAGTTTATTATATTATAATATATATATATATTAAATTACATACATAGCTTCAAAAGTTTGGGGTCACGCAGTGTTGCCAGATCCGGAAGTGGGATAATCTTATACTGTTGGCGCAGGGTTTTTTAGCCCGCGGGTTAAACTGATCTCTCTTCTCTGGAACATGATTTCGATGCAGGGAATGCCCAACGGAGTGGAAAACTGGAAAGAAATGCAATTGAGCTATAGTTTTGGGCTAGTTTTAATTAGCAATTGGGCTGGTTTCGTTTCGCAGACCTGGCAACCCTGGGGGTTAGTAATTTTAATTTTCTTATGTTCAACAAGGCTGTATTTATTTTATTAAAAATACAGTAAAAACATAATCGTGTTTGAAATAAGTGTAATCTATTATTTACAATTTAAAAATACCAGTGTGTTCTATCTGAATACATATTCAAAGGTAATTTATTCTTGTGATGCGAAAGCTGAATTCAGCACCATGTACTGCAGTGTTCAGTGTCACATGATCCTTCAGAAATCATCCTAATATGCTGATTTGCTGCTCACTTTCAATGAATTAAATGCATCTTTGCTGGAAAAAAATCTCTTATCTACCAAATTCTTTACGGCAGAGATTTTAAGTCGTATCCACTATCAGGGAAAAAAATGCAAGTGATCACACCAGCGCCTCCATGTCCTGCAAGCGCGCTTTCTGCACAAACACTTGGATATACGCCTAATAGCGCACATTTATATAGGGTAACGTTTAAACTAACATTGTGATATGCTTAAAACTGTTTTGTTTATAGATTTTATTTTAGGCAAGTCGTGTTGGTTTGAGATGGCTAAATTGATCAAACATAGGCTATTCACTGTCTGCCACTGGCCGCTTGGTCATCACTTTAAAAAAAAAATTTTAACAAACAAAATATACTCCAAATACTACTCATTGCTTGTGTTAAACATCTTTAATGAGATAAACATTACTGAGAGCTCCTTTAATTATATAGTGGGTGTCAAACAATAAAAATGCCAGAGCTATTTTTCATAAGAACAGATTTTGAAGTCTTAGTTTCTGTTTTAATGACTAAGCTGTGAAGGACGACAAAAGTAGCACACGGATTCCTGTTTGCTAAGCGTAATTATCTCAAAGGTAGCTTTATCTTAGATGAGCAGCTGAAGTTGTCTTCATAAGGGATTTTCCTTTTGATCATTGCCGTTTCTGTTCAACTTACATCCTGAAAAGAGACCATTCTCCTTCCGCACCAAATCTCTCTCGTTTGTACGACCTTCTGTCTTTATCTCAATTGCTTCCTTCCTTCCGTCTCTTACTTTCTTCCTCTCTCTGTGGAGGTCCCATAACAGCCGAGCAACACTTCAAAAAGAGCTTAACGCCAGCCAACAGTGCACTCTTTCTCTCTGGGACAGGAGGACCACGTTAAGATAAAAAAAAGCAGAAGTTTGGAAGTGTTTGGGAGGAGAGGCGAGGATGCCAGTGGATTGTGCAGGCTCTCAGCCCAGTCCAGCTCCATTTGGCAGCTCCATGCATCTTCGGTAGGCCACGCTTTCATGTGTTTTATCTCCCCGCATCCCTCCTGAGCGCATGGCCATCTCGACTCGCAGCAATGCCAGGATGTAGGAAGCAGAGATGCTTACTAACAAGCTCAGCTGTTTTCAGAAAGTTTGTAAAGAAAGCCTCATGGAAACACAACCTTGCCCCTGGACATGCCTTGTTCTACCGGCTAGTGATCTCAGAAAATAAAAAGTCTGTTTCTTTCTCCCTAAAACACACAGAGGGTAGCCTACTTCTCCCTCTGTAAACATTATACATCTGAGTGGTTTGGTGGCGTGATCTAAAACGTGTTGAGCAGGTCACTGCTGCTGGACCCTTGGCTGTTAAAACACTCACCTTTTTAAAGGGGTCACATGATGTTGCTAAAAAGAACATTATTTTGTGTATTTGGTGTAATGAAATGTGTTTATGCGGTTTAAGGTTCAAAAAACACATTATTTTCCACATTCTGCACATTATTGTTTCTCCTCGATGCCCCGCCTTTCTGAAACGCGTCGATTTTACAAAGCTCATCGGTCTGAAAAGCGAGGTGTGCGCTGATTGTGAGCTGTGCCAGTTGTGTGTTTGGCCGAATACCCAGTGCTGGTAACGGAAAGGTTCGGCCTTCTTCCTATTGTGATGGGGCATTCGTACCCCGGCCGGTGGACAACCAGCGACGAGACAAAAAGATTAAAAGCCATTCTAAACGAGGCATTTGGCCATCCAGTGGGGACATAAGTACCGAGATTATAATGGACGGATACTGTTTTTACGCATTGGCGTTGCATCGCTGTATGCACCAAGAGTTGTAAAACTTCCACAAGAGAAAGGCAAAAATTGAAATGCATCATACGCACCTTTTTTTCATGAAAACGGTTTTGGGTAACATGTTTTTTTAAGTGATAATACAAGTCTTGAACTGGTCTAATCTATCTATCTATCTATCTATGGATCATTATCCTATCTACTATTATCTTCTATTATCTATCTATTATCTATCTATCTATCTATCTATCTCCATCCATCCATAAAAACAATAAGTACAATAATTTAGTAACAGGAACGTATGTGCTATATATATATATATATATATAAAACCCAACGCATACTTAATTAGTACTTAAAAAAACACTACACGCTACAATTATTTAGTAACAAGAATATTTATCATATAGTTTGCTTGCTTTAATTTTTTTAACACTTGTTTCGTTGTTTATTGATTATTATTAATAGTTATCTTCTTTTTGGATCATTCGTCATCAAATGTTCACATTTTTGGTAAACTCATAAATTTCATGTTGATTGTGACATGACCAAAAAGTGATGATGTCTGTATATTTATCTAGATTTTTGGCAGATTTATGCCAAATGAACATCACATTGTCTCTTCTTACAAACAAAAGACAAAAAAGACCCTGCCCCCTCTGAAATGTTATCCACTGTTGTCACTGTTGGACAATGTCACTTTATTTGAAAAAGAAAAGAAAATAATTTCTTTATTATTCTGTCATATATTTACAAATATTGGACTTGTTTTATTTTGTTGAATATTTTCTCCCTTCCCTCAGAGAAAACCGTTACAGAGAATTTTCTGTTAGCTTCTGCTGAGGTAAAAACCTATATGTTTTATTATTTTTGTGTGTGCATATACTATACATAGCATACAGAAAAATAACTGTTACCAGCTTTATGCTCCTAATGCTCATCTCTTTCTCCCAATTAATTGATGATGTTTACAAGGGCAGGACGCATGCAAACAAGGTGGCAGCTTTGCCATATAGTCCGTTCTCATTTATCCAGTCTATTACAAGAGTGGTCAGCCAATGCATTAGAGATTTTCTTTCCCTCTACAGAGACATCAGTGATATTATTGACTTTGAACATTCCCTGGATCCCCGCATGCAGCCTGCATGCATGCAGGCAGAACCAGCCCAGAGCATCACACCATCCATCCTCACACAGCACTTCAAACAATGTTCTTACATTTCTGAAGAAAATACGAGTGCTGCTTGCCTGTACTGTGAGTGTTTGCTAAGATGTTCAGAGTGTTTTTTTAGCTCGTTGCTATGTGGTTGCTAGGGCATTCCTAGATTATTGCTATGGTATTTGGGAGTTACTTTCTGGCCCAATTTAAAATATTTAGGCCTTAATTTGAAATTTCTATATTTGAAATGCATATAAAATTTCCACCCAGTTTTAACATAAAAAAAACAATGAACATATTTGTCAATCATACAATGAAATGGATAAGAAACAGGCAAGAATTCTGTAATAGTACTAAGAAACTGAATGTGTGTTTATATATTTATCATCAATATATATACTATTTCTCTCAGTCTCATACATTTTATCTAAGTGAATAATGCTTGTAACTTTATCTAACTGAATAATGCTGAATAGTTTACAGCTAGCCATATTTTACACGTTTTAACCTAATAAATTGAATTGTTTTCACAACAGATTTATGCTGATTCTAATCTATTTGAATAAATATGTTTTGAAAATATGATTATTTAAATAAAATCAATATATGAAAATAGTTCATAATGAAATATGCCAGAAATCTTGTTTCATTTATGTATGACTGACAAATACGCATGACTATATGCACAAACTTGCTTCAAGCTTATTAGATTGTTTATTGTTAAAATTGTGTAATCCAAATGGATGGACATTTTAAATGCAATTCAAATATATAAATCTAAAATTTAGGCCTAATTAGTTTGAAAAGAGCCCACAAAGTCTCTATGATATTCTTGCTATGATTTCCAGTTCCTTTCAGATCCCCCCTCCCACCCCCACCATTTTTGTCTGCCATATGAACATTTTCTGATAACAAAAATTGAGCAATACAAGATATGAGCTGATGTTCATACTTAGGGGAAGTGGTTTAGAATAGTAGATCAGTGCATTAAAATGTATTGATTCAAGTATTAATAATACATAAATAATATGATAAGAAATTAGAATATACAAATAATGAAAAGTATTATTATTATTATTAATAAAATAAAAAATTATGTACTCCAAGCACAGCCTAAAAATAGAATAGAATAGAATAGAGTAGTATAGAATAGAATAATGGTGAAGAATCTGGTGAACTCTTATTCATGAACTAGAAAAATACAGAGGTCACAGTCTTTAATACTTTAAAGCGTTAAGAAAAGCATAGCTTGCAGTTTCCTCGGAGGGATTGACCGTGTCACTCTAACTGGCTTCATATAAAAACCATCCACTAAATGCACTCTTTAACTACTTACATTTTTTTTTTGAGTTTTTAACTTCCAGAGAGCTTACTGCAAACTTGGGGTGATTAATAAAATATGTGAACAGGCACTTCATGCTGATTTTCCCATTTGTCTCAATGTCCACACAAATGCTCTGAATCCAGAATCCAATATCTGCCACTGCAGGAGCCCACCAGCAGTCAGGAGCCACAGGCTCTCCACTTTGCCCTCTAGAGACCGACATTAAAACTAAGAGCAATGATGCGCTGTAAAGCCTTCCAGACAGATTCTCAGGAGGGCCAGTCGATTCTGTACGCTATACATGAATGAAACATGCCCTGTGAAAAATAGACCCTTCGGTATGTGTCCTAAAGTCCAGTGGAATCTATTGAGAGACCTTTTGAATGCTGCCCCGTGCTGTGGAGGTTTTGTGCAGATGTCTGAATAGAGTTTACTAAGAGGTTCCGTTTGCTTTTTGTATTTTTGTGGGCACTGCCAATACAGGGATCAATACAGACCAGAGTGAAAGGGAACCCATGCAGGGACTTGTCCGGCTCTCCCTGAAGGCATTGTATGCTTACTTGGACAAAAGTCATTATAGGCTTATGCAACAATGGTATAATAGAGTGAATTTCCTGGAAGCCAAACATGCCCGGGTTATATTTCATCCTAAAATCAAAAGAAAAATAAATGATTATTTCTTATTAATTAAATGACAGTATCTATACATTCCAGTAATATTTGTTTTTCAGCCTGACACTAATTTAAAGGCATAAATGGAAGGAAAAATTATTATTTACACACCCTCATGACGTTTCAAACATGTATAGCTTTATTTCCTTCATGTAACAACTATACTAGTCCCTCTTTTCCATGCATTTACATTAAATGGGGGCCAAGACTTCAAAAAGGATGCAAAAGCATTATAAAAGTATTATTAAAGTGTCCATATGACTGAAGTGTCCATACGACAAAGCACTTTGCATGGGGGGGGGGGGATTAATTCATGGATGGGACTGATCTGGTTCAACTCACTGACTCCAGTTGCAATGGAGCAGAAGATCAGCAGTGAATAATTATACAACTTCGATCTATAAAGCTCTTATATGACTTCAGAAGACTTTTAATAAAACTTTAATGATGCTTTTACAATCATTTTGAAGCTTGAAAGCCTCAGTCACCATTTATTGCTATGCATGTAGAAAAAAAGGAGCCAGAACCAGAAGATTTATCAAAATTGCTAATTTTGTGTTCCACAGAAGAGAGATAGTCAAACAGGTTTGGAACGACATGAGGAAACATCAATGTCAGTATTTTCATTCGTTTTAGATGAACTATTCCTTTAATTAAAGGAAAAGACTGTATAATAGTAATGTTTATGACATGTATTGGTGAGATTCACCTTCTAAGGAACTCCTTTGTGAAGCCAGTCGGGTGTTTTAGTGTTTGTTTATTTATAAGGGGAAAAAAACAGTGTGCGTTGGAGTGTTCAGTTTGTTATTAGGTTTTCAAACTGTGGATTTATGTTGTCAAGATAACATAATACATAATTTACACCAGGCTTATCGGCCTTAATCACACTAAGAACGAGCAATGCATTATGGGTACCACTTAACCTCTAACATAAAGCTCACAGCTGATGCTTCCTGCCAATGGGCCGGATCTAAAAATTAAAATCTCTTGGAGGAGTGTTTCTCTGTCAAAGCAGGTGATGCACCCAGGAGAGCATCAGGAGCAGTGAAGAGAGACGGAAGGAAGCCCCTTTCTCTTCTTGTCACTCAGTGTAAGACGTGGGTGACACTGTGAAAAGTTTATGCTCTCCCATTGAGATGTGTGAGTATCTGTGTGTGTGTGCAAAACACGGGACACCTGTCACTGTGTGGAGGGGCTAGAAAATGCCTCAAAATCTTGGCGTTGGAGGTTGAGAGTGCACTGGTCATAATAGGCCATTGGGTCCTGATATGTGCACCTGGGTCCTGTCGCAAGAGCTCCGGTTCACAGCTGGAGTAGACAATGGTGTCATTACACCACCCAAATCCATCCCAGCCCCAGATAACCCATAATAAGACTCATATGTCTCAGAAAGAATGCATATGTTTTTTACTAAGTGCATTTGACTTAGGATGCATACGGAAAATCCCTGCTAGAGAATTGAACACCTGCTTGCGAATGTGTCAGAAATCTGGGCAGAAAAGCAAAGATAACCCACTCACACTGAGACAGATTAGTGTGCGGTGGATGACTTCCACCATGCCAAGCACCTTTTGATTAATATGTTTGCATTGCAAAGTGCTATGCATTTCTACCAGGATGCTCTTGCACATGCAAAATAATAAGCATATTTTTCTGAAATGTTGGCATGCTGTCTCGCGCTAGGGTTTGGGCTGCTTTCAGTCTCTTGTTTGGACAAATCTGACAAAGCCTTTGAGTTTAAGAACAGCAGTTAACTCATTGCTTATCAAACTGAATGTGAATTTTTAAAGATGAGTTTCCATTAAAGAAATGCCAAAGGGGATGGAATTTGTCCCAGCCCTGCGAAAGCATTAGTCAAATCTCGTCTTGTTTAAGGGGGGTCTGGAAATCACGTCTATCACGGTTGCTCGTGGAGAAATACATGCGCTGAAATGAATGAGGAGCTTTATGTGCTTGTTAGTGCTGTTGCGCATAGAATGCTGTGTAAGGGGGCGTTCATATGGAGGATGTGTTTGTTCAGTGCTATTTTTCACTCAAGTTGTGTTCCTGTCTTCCTTTTGAGCATGTTTTTTTTTAATTATATGTTTATATCAGGGTCAGAAATTTTGAAAATCCCAAAGAATTGTTCACATATCTGTTCATTCAGAAACAAAACAATTGTGATGGTCTTTATGAATGAGTCATTGCAGTCATTAGTTTAACCAATTCTTTCAAAAAACTGATTCATTCAGGAGCAACTCTGTGTCTGAATATGCCTACTTCCATATATAATGCAAAAAATGTAGGCTATTTATGTCCGAATTCATAGTATTACTTCTGTCAAGATTCTTAAGTGTGCATTCGATGGACACTTTACTACCACATGAAGACACAGGAGAGGGTTTGTGAATGGCAGTGAAGTGCAACTGACTGCATATGCAACTGACTTTGATAGGTCACGTGATCACGTGATAGGTAACATGGTGGATGAAGCACGTCCGAATTTTATTACCCCATATAGGCTACTACCACTGCTCTATAATTGATCTATTATAGAGAACATTATATAGATCAGTGCAAACTATCCATATTCATAGTATATAGATCTACTTTTTAACAGTTGTAAAGTAAGTTTCAAACCAAATAGTACCTACTAGACAGCGTGCAATTTTTATATTTTTTTTTCCGGGGTGAAGGTCAAAACTTTTGTGGTGAGTAACTGTTGTTATTACTCAAGCGATTCAACACTGATTCGTTCAGGAACGCTACACTGTAAAAAATTACTGTGAATTTAACGGTAAATTTTTTTTTAAATGCTACAGTAAAAACCTGTTAACTTGTTAACAGTAAGTTTCCATACTATATTCGGAGAATAAATGTAATTACATTTAATGTAACTGTACAGTAAAATACTGTTAAAAATACGATATTTGGAAGTGAAAAAGAAAACTTCACTGTATAATTTACAGTGAAAAACTGTAAATTGACACTCCCAAAATTCCCTGCATGACACTTCATATTTGATGTTTTTTTTTTTGTTGAAATAACATGTTTCTTAGTTTTTTTCTTATCAGATTTTTATATTAGGGTTGTGTGTTATACCTAATGCTGTTAAATGAATGTTTATAGCATTATTTCAGCGGGGGAATCATGTGTCGTCACCAGATGGGGTTTAGTGTTTTGTGAATGAACCACTGTGCACTTTATATATAAGTATTGCCTCATAGCTCATAATAAAAGCTGTTTCTGATGAGCGTTGGTTCATCATGGACTTTCCTTTTTTGCCTTTTTGGTGGTTATCAGTGCATTACAGTGGTTCAAAACAGATATTAGTATTTCAATATGTTGGTTTATTAACATTTCATCAGTTAATGAAATACGGTATTTTATTGTAAATTTAAGTTAAATCTGTAAAAACCTAAAATGTTGCTACCATATTTTTTACGGTGAAGTTCTGGCAACCACAGCTGCCGGTATTTTACTCTAAATCACAGATTTTTTTTTACAGTGTACTGCTGCTACAAATGGTTGTTTTTGCTTCGAATGATCTCTTCCGTTGGCGGACCTAAAAAGACAAAGCAACTGGTAATAGCTGTAGGCTATAAAATGTAAGTTGCTTATAAACTGTTAACTCCTTGTTTATTGGACTGCTGTACACTGAAAAACATGGTGGTGAAACAATTTTGACTCAGAAGTTGCTAGTACATTTTGCAAATAATATTGAAAATGTGAAATCTTGAAGTAGAAAAACTGAAATAATAATCTATAAGACTTGTAAAACGTATTCCAATATACTTAGGACGTTTTTGGTTAGGGTTAAAAGGAAATAATGCCTCAGCAATAAAACAGTGCCCATTAATGGACACCGGGATTCATGTTGAATAAAGTTTGTCTGACACTGGTCTATCAGACGGATGCATCGCGTCTCGCACCGTGGCCGTCGCGTTTTAAAACAGCCTGCCAGGTTAAAAACAAACAGATCAACTTTTCAAAACGCGTCAAGACTGTTCCAATCCGTTACGCCCCGTCTAGCTGCTGAACGCAAGAGCGCGTCCCGTGTAAACGCCTCCCAACACCTGCGGCGGGAAATACCTTGTGGAGAGCAGCAGCTTACACTCAGACTAAATATAGATCCATCTCGAGGGAACCCGGACACCGCGCTTCCCCACGCACTGATCTTTTATCTGCATTTTGTGATTAGCTAGAAAGTTTGATTGTATCGGTGGTATCTTTCCCCGTTTTTAAATCTAATTTTTATGATTCAGAAAAAATTGGGTTTTTTAAAGAAAAAGATCTTAACCTTAGCTACAGCTACACACGCGTAAAGCGCATTTTTAACTCATTGTTCTTTGCGGTGCGCACACGCTATCCAACAAGTGCGTGCTCGAGGCTCCACTTGCTGTGTCTTAAGAAGCGATTGAGGAGAAAACAAGCATATGGAGATCACTGTCTAACGACCTGGAGCGCGAATCGATCCAAGCAACCTCGCCAAACACGCACATACTTTGTCGCATTGATTTAAAAAAATGCGCGTTTGTTTGATGCGCGTCGTGTGATCTGGTGGATCTGCTAGTTTCCCTGCAGATGGAGCCGCCGTAATTCGTTGTCTTTGACATTTTTACAACAAATTAGGCGGGGCGGTTTGCTTATATTTTGAAGATCCGAACCAAAAAAGCCTTACATCTAGACCACCCGTGATCTGTGAAGACTTGTAAATCCCTATACCTGGTTTCGTGGTGAGGGCTGCGCAATTGCGCAAGCTGCGAGAGTACTATCGGACCTTTCCATGGAATCCACTCCACGCGTGATCACCACTGAGGGTGTTGGTCCGATCTGATGTGGGGTAAAAAGTTGCCGTCTGGACAGTAAATCACATATATGAGGATCAATACACACGTGCTAGTCAACACAAAGCGCAAAAATGCCTATGCATCCGGTGACTTCCACTTTGATGTACCGGGGGATCTGCACCATTCCTGATATCTTGTCGTACCGGGCACCGGTCAATCTACCTGAGGATGAAGTGGAAGGTGAGTAAGAGAGTCCTGATGGTGCTTGAAGCCTATATTCTGTTCTACCATATATTAAAACGACTAAATTCTTACAAATTTTCGCATCGCTTTAGTGTATTTTAACCTGTTTCCTAGACAAAGGTCGGTTTTTGCGCACACGGTTCGGCTTTTTTTTCTTTTCTTTTCTTTTCTTTTTTCTCGTTTCTTATTGACCCAGTTTCGATTTATAATGTGTTGTAAGTGAACGTGAAGAGAAATACTGATTTTTTTGTTTGTTTTCTTTTTGGTTAGAACAGTTCGGAAGGATTCAGCACCACGCACAGCGCAGTTCACTTAAAACGCGTGAAAATCCTGTTACCCGTGCCTGTGTTTCTCTATGAGGCGGATAAATCTGATGGTGTGATTTATGGAAAGTAGGTCTATCACAAGCCAGCAGAAAGACCTGTGAGTGGTATTCTGCAGTTGTGACATCTCTTTGGCTTCAAACAGTTTTTCAGCGTGTGTGAGTGGATCAGTAGTGAATCCAAATATAAAGTCTTTGACACGCCATTCTAACCCGTAAAGCACTTTTATTTTTAGATTCTGAAACACAGTAAACTAAAGATACATATTCAATTCGACAGAGTATTTCCATAACACAGTTTCTCATTTATGTCAGAAAGTTTACTCTGATGAGTATCCAACTGCATATAATTAGTATAAAAACAGAAGTAGTCACATTATATTCCACATTTGATACCTACAGTATAATTGGCTTTTCTGATTAAAATGTTTTGTGTGATTTTAAGGAGAGTAGGTCTCACATAAGCCAGCAAAAAGACCTGATCATGGTATGCAGCACTAATGAGGACCTCTCATTTGGAGTGACGACTGTGTCAGTGAAAAACACAAATTTGTTGATACCATGTCGTTCTAAGCATAAAACCAACACTTTTACTTTTTTAGAATCTGAAACATATTGCACTATACAATATGCAAGTGAATAGACTGGTTGATTTATACATATACTACAGTTTACCCCAGTGTTCCCCAATAATGGTCATGGAATATCCCTGAATTGCACATTTTGGATGTCTCCCTTAATTAACACACTTGGTTTATATCATCAGCTCATTAGTAGTGGCACCAAGACCTGCACTGGTGCATCAGATAGAGACAAATCCAAAATGTGCAGTGCTGTGGACCAAGGAAAACAACTGGTTTACCTTGATAAATATCCAATTAAATAAAATCATTACAATGTCATTTGAACTAGACGCATTATAGTCTACATGTTCAATACCAGCAAAATAAATGGCTTTTTGTTTTGAAAATAAAATGGTTTTTTTTTCTACTGTGCAAACTACATTGTATGGCTACCAAATATAACCAAGTCAGATTAAAAAATACACTGGTTTAACGCGGTAAGTATCCACTTAAATAAAAATGATAAGTGTATTTTAACAGACATGCTATTCCATAACAGGAAAATGAATCTGTTTATGTAAAGAAAAAAGAAAGAAAAGAAAATCGTTTTTTTGTTTTGCTCGCACCGTACACACATGCCTAGGTAGGTTACATGTGAAATGCAAACTATAATCAGCTCAGATTGCTTCAAAATCCCATGCTTTTTCATTTAACGTCAATGCATGTTCACAAAATTTGAAATCAGTATGCAATTGCAAAAATATAAATATTTGTAATGTAGCGGTCTGTAATTGTGAATTTCAAACTGTGCCATCAAACGCATTCATTCAGATGAGTTTTTCCATTAAACCTTGTATATTGACGACTGACTGGTGTGATTGTCAGCTCAGTTCAAAGTGTCTTTCCAGATCAATCTTTTGAGATTCAGGTTTAATTAAGCATCTCAGGACCTCATTGCAATTCCATTCATCAAGGGATGTTTTCTATCAGTTCATTTAGTTATCCTATAACCCCAAATCTCAGGGCTGCTTCTCATGCTCTTAACCCTTGAAAACCTGCTGGTCTGAACTAACACAAGCTAAAATGTGATAAAGAGACAAATGCAAAAGATGAGAGGTCACATATGGATGTTCCCTGTAGTACTTGATTGTGTGCATTCTGCACATACACAAATTTCCACGTGTGAATATGACAGTCAATCTATGTGAAAATATGCGTGCATGTTCGCAAAGAAAAACTGTGCCGCATGTGCTCATCCTAGAACATATATTGTAGTTTGTGTTGCATTTCCATAGAGATGGAAAATAGACAGTAAATATGAAGAGACAAAGCACTGGGTTTCATCCCCATAACAGTTTTGCTTTTACACAGATTTGCTCAGCAAATATAAATGTAGCTCATTGACCAAGTTGTTGGTGCATTTGCCTCACACTGATGAAGTAGGCCATGTTCAATCTCGTCCTTAGGATATATAGTTGTTTATTTGTGAATCTTGAGTTTGAGCCAGATTTTTATATTTTGCTTTGAACTCGTATGACACGCTGGGGGCAGAAACTGAGATGCAATTTGTGAGCTAGATCCGTGCATCTTTATTTTAGTTAGCAATATGCTCGCGTCTGCATAAACCGTGCTCGTGAGTCAAAATCGGATGTCGAGGGTGGAGAAAGCCGCAGCTAGAAACGTGAGGCCCACACATGTGTGTAGTCTCATATACACAATGCTTAAAGTCTGGTCATCCAAAGACCATTATCGCCTGACTGTAATGCTCACACATACTGGTGGACTCCGGCGGGATACTCCGTATACAGAGGTGGGTGCCACAAAAAATGAAGGCGTTCACTACACACAAAGTGCTATATAAGTCAGGCCAAGCCATTTTTTTGTTCTTCAATGGAAAACTAAGATGAATTGAGAATGGAGCCTGTTAAGCTTTCCAATTAATTTAGATGACTTGTGCGCTGTATTTCAAGTCTTTTGAGGCTTTGTGTGAAGACCGCGCTGGGGCGGGGGGTCCACATGTAGTACATTATTTACTGATAATCCTCAGTTCCAGTGGGCTGTTAGCCACTGTGAATGAATCAAGTCAGTGAGTTGAACACAAGAATCGAATGAGTCGGATTAGTAGTCTCTGACTCATTAGTGACACATACTACACAATGACTGTTCATTAAAGAGCATGATAGAGTTTTTTTTTTTCCATCAAAACCCTCAGACATCGAATCTCCCTACTATTTTGCACATATTGACACACAGGAGACTGGGTAATAAAAGTTCCGCCTAACCTATGCAAGTGGTCTTAACTGCGTTCTACTGGTTAATGTTCGATGGATTCGAAATGACACAAATGGGAATGATAAAGAAATGGAATCTAAATCCTCTTTCATCTAGGAATAGTTCTCCTACAATACAAAAGTCTTGCTACGAATGTACTCACCCTCAGGGCCATCCAGAATGTAGAGCAGTTAGTGAGTTCTGCAGCTAAAGAGAGATGGGGAAATTAGACATTACACCCACTTCTCTCCCATGGACCTCTGCAGTGAATGGGTGCCCGGTCAGAGTGAGAGACCAAACACTGATAAAACCCTCACAATAATCCACAAAAACCCCTCATCCATCAGGTTAATGTCCGTGTTAAGTGAAAAACTGCATGTGTTAAGAAACAATCCTGCATCATACGTTTTAACTTTACCCACAACTGCTCCTGCTAAAACAAGCTACACCATCATATTTTGCTCTCTCCTGTGAAAAGTTCTAGTCTGACTCATAGAGAAATATGCACAGATCAAGCCCAGTTTACAAGCAAAAACAGTCCATATGTCAGGTATTTTGACGTAAGAGGACAACAGGGGATTGATATTTTCACTGGACAAAGAGTTATGTATGATGGACTTGTATTTTGGCCAGAAGCAACGGTTTAAAGTTAAAACGCTTTGATTATAGACTTGTTTATTACATATACACAGCTTTTTCAGATTTTCATGTTTGGTTTTTAATTATGTGTGGTTGTAGTGGTTCCTACATTTTAAATACATTTTAGTACTAAAGTTACTGATCAATCTTGAATTGTTCATGAAAATATTTGTATGCAAATTTCATATACAAATTCATTATTACTTCCCTCACAAGGACAAATAGCAAGATTTTCAATGGATAACAGCTTACATTTAGGTTTGTTCCTCATGCAAAAATGTGACTCTGGAGCACAAAACCAGTCTTAAGTCGCTGGGGTATATTTTTAGCAATAGCCAAAAATACATTGAATGAGTCAAAATTATTGATTTTTCTTTTTTTATGCCAAAGGTTTTAAACATTGTAAAAAAAAAAAAGTTTTATAACTGCCAAAAAATCATTAGATATTAAGTAAAGATCATGTTCCATTTGTAAATTTCCTACCGTAAATATATAAACTTAATTTTTGATTAGTAACATGCATTGCTAAGAACTTCATTTGTACAACTTTAAAGGTGATTTTCTCAGTAATTAGATTTTTTTGCTCCCTCAGATTCCAGATCTTCAATTCAATTGATAAATTTCAATTCATTTTCAAATAGTTGTTTCTCGGCCAAATATTGTCCTATCCTAACAACCTATACCCAATGGAACGCTTATTTATCTATGGCTTTTTTAAGCTGACCTCTGACTGGTTTTGTGGTCCAGGGTCACGTATTTTAAATACGTGCAAAAGTCACTTTTATAATGTGTTTTTGTCATTAAAAAGACTGGCCAGAATATTCTATAAAACTCAAATTTGGCTTTCAGAGTTTGTTTTTATTTAAAAGATACGTACTTCTTCTACCCATCATGATTCACAAGAAGCAGAAAGCCTCTTTTCCGTTGGACTTTATTCACTATGAACCAGTGACCCAAATGATTCACATGAACTGAATAAACCTCCATTACGGTTAAGGCTTTCACTGAATGCACATTCAGTACAAACCATCAACCGCACAGCTTTGTGAGAGTGAAATTCAGCTATAAGTCTGGGTCCTCCCGGCTGGCGTCGTGGTGAATTCACCCGCGGTTAACGCAGTCTCCCGTCAGAACAACACACAACAACAATCTTTCTGTGGCATTGCATGACAATCAGACATCAGGCTTGTTTGGAATTTCATTAAAAGAGGTTGGCAGTGGTGACGAAAGCAAATAAAGCTGTGATTAAATTTGGTGCTGGGGATGGATTTCAGAAAGCAATCTCAAAGCCCGTTGTCACAGGGATGGAAAGGGTGCCATTTGCCGCATCTGAGAGCACACCAGCCCCTCTTGATCAAGGCCATGCTGACAGCACATGGCGGACTGTTGTACTGATGTTTTACACACAGAGTCATATTCAGCCTCAGGAGCAAAAAAGGTTAAAGCTTCTTCCGGTCTCTGTCGAGAAACACTAAAAGGGTGCTAATCATAAAGAACACATATTTTTTAACAACTCGGGGGGGGGGTCGGGGGCCTTCTGCTCTAACATGCACTATACACATCTTTAAGGGATCACCAAGAGCATTAAATGGAAGAGCGGTAGGGGCTGCAAAACACACATGTGT
Source organism: Sinocyclocheilus anophthalmus (assembly GCA_018155175.1). Taxonomy (NCBI): domain Eukaryota; kingdom Metazoa; phylum Chordata; class Actinopteri; order Cypriniformes; family Cyprinidae; genus Sinocyclocheilus; species Sinocyclocheilus anophthalmus. The sequence goes on from JADLZN010006734.1 coordinate 135,076, forward strand.
TATGCACACCACTCATCACACGTGTCACCCCATGCCCAAATGCACCGACGACTTGCGGGATTCAGTACTCTCACACACCGCCAGTGACGGAACACACATGTGAACACTCAGTACGCGATAGGGTTAGCTAATCAGAACTGAGATCGCACTATTTGAGGAGGGGAAAGATGAGTTATGAGTACGACTTCCACCAGGTAAAGATAAAAAAATAATTAATATACTTTGTAGATGCCACAACACACAACTGCGGTCAAAGCAATCTGTGGCATAAATGCGGGAGGTGTTTGTTGGAGGGTGTGTGCAAAAGGTTTCTATTTTAAAATCATAATGGAACAAAAACAGTATATTTCAAATAAATGCCGTTCTAAATGCTATTAAGAATCCTGAAAAAAATATATCACGGTTTCCACAAGCGTGCGAGTAGCAACAATGTTTCACAACAACACAAGAACCCAGAAAACAGTTTTCTAAAACACAAATCGATAAGAGGGGGAGTCGTGCCGGTACACGCGTGAAAGAACGGAATGGAAATTCAGCGTTGCATCATAAGGAAAATTCTCACCCCCACACTTAAAATATATGTAGACTATGTAGGAGTGTGTGGTGCAATAATATTATACAATATTACTTAAGACATGCAGCCTTGGTGAGCATAGACTTAAAAACATTTTAAAATCTCACTGACCCTAAACTTTTTAACAGTATCTTAGTTATTAATAAATATTTAGACTGACAAATGAAAAATATTTCAACATTAAGTCTGTTATCTTGGCAAAGTTATATTGCTTTATTATATTTTCATATAGTATATATTTCTCTATTTCTCTGTTCGGTGTTTTATTTTTTGTGTCGCTCATATATCAAGGCATTGGAAATGGTGTCAACTTTGAAGTTTCTGAATTCGCTATCTTAGAGGCAATGTATTGTACTGATGTGACATCTACTGATGGAAGCAGATCTGTCTGATTGGCTGAGAGCAGCGTAACCAACTGAATAATCTGACAGATGGTTTCAGTACTGGGGAAAATTCAACCAATTTCCCAGTGATCTACTACCATAACAGTAAAGGAAACTGGTTTCTGCTCATAAAAATTGCTCGTAATGGTAACTAACATCATTCTCACTAATGAGAACTACTTATCCTTTGATTAATACTAGTTGCGCTTAGGGCATACGTGCAACCCATGTACGGTTACAGACTGGCTGATGCGTCGAAATAGCCAGCTCATCTAACAAAAACACAATAGGCTTTAAAATGGTACACACAAAGGACATACACACCAGATGGTGTCCAGAAAGTCAAAATATAAAATATTATCAATAACCTTAATTAAATTGAGGAAACCACTTTATACACAATAACACACTTAGCGTTTTCTTAGAAAACAGATTTGTTCAATCTTTTTGTATGGAGTTTTAAATTACTTTAGTTAGACCCCTATATGCAGTTGTAAGTACAGAACATAAGAAAAAAGACCAAAAAAAAAAAAAAAAGAAAAGAAATAAACCCCCTTGTACGGGGGGAAAAAAAAAAAAAAAAAAAAAAAAATTAAAATTCAAGGACATCTGAAGACGTGGTTTTTTTCCACACCAGCTTTTTACCAAACATTGGTTATTGATTTTTCTTTCTGGCATAAATAAAGAGTAAGGCTTATTTTAATTTAGTAGAGTGCTAAATTAAATGATCTTGAACAAATGATGTCAGGCTTACATTAAAAATTAACTCTCATCATTTTCCAATGTGTCTGAGCATTCAGTCCCACCGTAAATGGAAGTAAACTTCCATTGAAATAAAAGTTGTGACAACATTTTCGAAAATTAAGATGCATTAGCTTTTTAAAGATTTTAAAGCTGCACTATTAAACTTTAACTCAATATATACATACTGTACAATATATGCTCATTTAACACATGGCCTATTTGTAATAACATTTATGTGACCTATTTATGGGTCTGCATGTTTTTGTCTCATAGTGCTTGTGAAAGGAATATTATTATTAAGAATATATCATCCCTCTATTGCAAATTTTTACTAAACCATCATAAAGACAATAGGGTATGCCATTCATTTAAATACACTTATTATTAACCCAAAAATGAACTTTGTGAAAATTAAAATTACGGCCGAATCCCTATGTAGATTAGTTTGTTTCTTCATCAGAACAGATTTGGAGAAATTCAGCATCCCTTGCTCATCAATGGATCAGTGAATGCAGTGAATGGGTGCCGTCAGAATGAGAGTCCAAACCTGCTAAACATCACATATACCTCACCACTCCACAGCGTCCATTAATTAACATCTTAAAAGCTGCATGTTTGTCATCAAGCACTGTTTACAATCAGTCCTCAACAGTTCGAAACCAATGTGTGGGTGGATTATGATATGAGAGGACAACAGGGATGACTTTTTCACAACGAGGAAGCATTATTCTGGATTATGACTTTTCTTACTTAATGTTAAGCTAAATGCTTGAATGATGAGTGTGAACAGAAAAAAAAATCTACGTGTTTGTAAGAAGCATGCATTATTGAGTACTGGAGCTGTGTGGTTACTTTGGTGATTGTGTGGTGTTTTATCAGCTGTTGACGCTCATGCTGACGCACCCAGTCACTGCCGAGGAGCCATTGTAGCAAGTGATGAGCTACATTTCTCTAATCGGTCCTAAAGAGAAACAACTCGTCTTACATCCTGGATGTCCTGGAAAAAAAAAATTTTCAGCAAATTTTTCCCTTTTTCTGTGAACTATGCGTTGCGGGGGGGGGGGGGCGCAGATTCTGCTCGTGAGTATAAAGTCTTATGATGTTCATATAGTGGAGTTGTGCATTTGTCGGCTCTTAAAAACGTTGAAAGCTGTAAGATCCGACTAATTAAGTTGCCGATAATACTTACATACAATGGTCATTTTATGAATTCTTGTTATTATTAACTTAGGTCACCGTAATGGCGTAATGGGTGGAAACGTGCCCTGGATAGCTTAAGGTGATACTGAGCACGCTACTAACATCCTACTTAATGCTTCGAGAAGCCAGCATTTTCTAATTGCTAGGACCACACGTTTGATAAAGGTTCTGACTGGCAATAAAACGCATGTCTCTGTCTGTTATACACACACACACTCTCTCTCTCTAGGGCATGAATGCCCAGTAAAAGTAAAGCACGGTTTGGGTGACACGTTTAAGCACACAGTCCAGAAGGGCACTCTGTCCTGGCGGAGAGCAAGTAAAAGAAAGACAAATACTTCTTTTGGCAGGTGTACTGTGGTTTAGAAATACACACACACAAAACAGAGGATGATTCACTTGATATATCTTCCTACGGATGAACGAAGCGAGCAAACAAACCCTCCACCAGCCAAGGTCTGCTTTTCCCTCCATCCCATTTCTCCTTCCACACAGTTGCCGTTTTGCAGGATGGTAAATGAGAGGAAGCAGACGGACAATGGCTTATCTTCTGTTTGGATCTTTCATTTGATGCAAATGCAGAATAACTTCATTTTTCATCTCCCTTTTGTGATCTGATTTGTTTGCGGAGCAAGAGACATTTTTCAATTGTTGAGAAATACAATAGCTTGAGGACACAACAAAAGAGGAGGCAGAAACACAACACAAAATTGGGAGGGTCATCTAGAAATGAAAAAATGCCCTTGTTTTTCCCATAAAGGTGCATTAGGGATTCGGAGAGTTAAAGTCAAATTAAATCCTCTGGCTAAGTTTACAGAACACGTGCTTGATTTGTTGTTAGCGTCTAATGAAATTATCCGTTCTTTTTTTGTGGCATGACTATAGAGAGAGAGAGAGAAAGAAGAGTGTTATATTTTATTATATATATAGAATTCACTAGGGCAGCGTAGTCCCCTTACAGTTAAAAGGCCAAGCCCACTTCATAGAAAAAATTGTTAGCAGATTTTATTACATAAAATGTCACTGTAATATAATTGCGTGTCATGAATATGGCCGCTGAGTGAACTAATGGCTTTAAAGTGACTTTGATGTGGAAAGAAAATGTCTTTTTTATACCCTAATGAATTTTATCTGCATTTCTTCACATTCTGTTAAATGTTTTAAAAGATTTATTGAGCGATATGTTGAAAGAAATACAAATTAAAGATATGTCATTTGATTATGATTTCATCAGAATTGTTTCAGTAAAATCATAAAATATGTACACTTTTAGACAAATATGTAAAGAATAATGCACAGTCATTCTGTCATTATCAGAAAATAAACCCCAATGGGGTGATCAAGCATTAGCCTAAAAGGGTTCATTTGGCAATAGTGGTTGACTAATTGTAGTATCCTGCTTATTAAAGAGACAGACATATTCATTTTGAGTTTAATTCATTTCATTATGCAATAATCTGACTTTAGAATGTCATGATTGACCAATCAGAATAAAGCACTCC
>JADLZN010006735.1:0-149035 GCA_018155175.1 Sinocyclocheilus anophthalmus
TAGCCTACACTGTAAAAAATAATCCGTAAAATATACGGTAAAAAACGGCAGATGTGGTTGCTGGAATTTTACCATAAAAAATATGGTAACAACGTTTTAGGTTTTACGGTTTTAACTTATATTTACATTTAAATACTGTAATTTCATTATTAACTGATATAATGTTAATTTACCAACCTATTGAAGTACTGAAATCTGTTTTGTACCTTTGTAATACACTGATAACCACCAAATGCAGGTGGTGATGAGAAAGTCACATGATGAACAAAAGCCCATCACAAGCAGCTTTTAAATAATAACAAATACAGAAGGTGCACAGTGTCATTCACACAAACACCAAACACATCACGGTAATACACACATGATATAATAATGCAATAAACATTAATTTAACTACATAAGATGTGATAAAACCCTAATTTACATAACTGATAAGAAAAAACTAAGAAGAAACATAGTTATTTCAACAAAAAAACATCAAATTTGAAATGTAATGCAGGGAATTCTGGGAATGTCAATTTACGGTTATTCACTGTAAATTATACGGCCTATTTCACTTCCAAAAACGGTATACTACCGTAAATTTATGTCCAATACATGTAATGTCCAATATAGTTTTTATCCGTATATAGTAGGGGAATTTACCGTGAACCATTTAACAGGTTTTTACTGTCTTTTACCGTTAAATTCACGGTAATTTTTTACAGTGTACTGTAAACTTTCTGTGAATGGGAAAAAACAGCATGAACATTCTGGCACTTCCTTCGTTGTTTGGTTTAAGGGTACATTTACAAGACAACAGTTGTAATAAAAAGTTTTCCTTTTTGCATTTTCAAAGTTTTGCATACAAACGACAACGTTGACAAACAATCCCTGTTCACATGGATCCCAGGCCTGTAGTTAGCGCTGTCACTTTGTAAAGAAACACTATGTGCATGCACACATATGCATTGACTGAACTCAAAATATGCACGCACATGATGTCACAGTTTTCAAAAACTTGTACTTTGAAAACAGAGTTTGTGTTTTCAGGCCCCCCAAACGCCGCTGTCATGTAAATAAACGGCCAAAAACCATCAAATTTGTTTTCAATTTTTCTTTTATGCATTTCTAAAATGACATGCAGGTGAGCTAATGATAATGATGAATTTGTTTCAACTACTCCTTTAAATGTCCTGTATGTTTCTCTAACAAAACTGTCCATCTCTGTCAAAATCAGATCAACTCTAATAAGAGCCATGTGGGAAAAAAACGAAGTTAAAAGCTCAATGGAGAGATACGACGCTATCTATAGTTCTGGGCTGCGTTTGCTGCTTATCTTTAGACAGGAAACGCTGTAGTCAGAAGACTGACATCACTCAGGCTGGAGTGTGCATATGAACACACACACACACACACTAACTGAAGTGATCACTAACCAGAAGCCTCCTGTCTGGAGTCTCTCTGGCTCAGCAGGGTAAAGCTTTACAGGATTTACTCAACAGATATTAAATCAAACAGAATTATTCTGAACCCTTAGGAACGTAAAGTTGTAAATCTGATCAAACGTTAGTAAGAATAAAATATATTAAATTCATGACTTCTCTTTAACCCACTTCTCGCTGAGGTCAGCCATAACTTGTGCACATATTAGTTACTTATCATCACTTAAAAAAGCTTTTATTCCACCGGTAAATTTATCACTGCTTGAATTGCAATGTATCCGGCTATGCTGAAAAAATAATTTCATACACATAATCAAGTGTAGTGGTTCTCAATTGGTGTTTCAGTTCTGACAGCAGAGAAAAAAAAATGCTAAATGCAACTGTTGCAAAAAAAAAAAAAAAAAAATCAAAGTTTTAAATAAAGCAAAATTATTGGTGTTTTACAACAAAAAAGTAAATACATAAATGCTATTTCAGTCTTTCAATCAAAAGAGTTTCGAATCATCATTTTGGAACGGGACTTCAGAGCGTTCATTTCGAATCATTCAACTTGCAAATTGATTCACGAACCTGCTCTGAAGTTCCGATCTGAATCAAAAGATTCACGAACCCGCACCGAAGTTCTGATCTAAAACAAATGATTCTCGAACCAACACAAATCTACGAACATATTCAGGTAACCGGTTAACTGCTAGCTTGTAAAAACACTCCGTTAATAATATGATGAGCTGCACCTCACAATACCTGTTAGATGGAAACATTATGTGCATTATAACTGAGTTTGTAGCTTAATTCACTGTATTTAAAATAGTTTGACCACTGCATTTCAGCTGGTGACAATTCAATAATAAATCAGTTGAAAGCATCCAGTCATCTCATACCACTGAAGTGAATGTTGAATTTATCAGTATATACTGTAATAAATATTTGAGAAATTGTTGTTGTAACTGATTGTATTAGTCTATATAGAGTGATAGTCAATGTAAAAAGAGCAAATGGGAGAAGCAGATGAACACAAAACAGCATAACAAAGTTAAAGAGAGTACCTTCATCTCAGCTGACTTGCATGTATGTACTAAACACTTTGGCTACCTTATATAGAAACTGCACTTGTTAAAATTACAAATGACTTGCTTCTTGCATCAGACCAAGGCTGCATCTCATTGCTAGTTTTACTTGATCTTAGTGCATCGTTCGATACTATAGATCATGACATACTCATAGATCGATTACAAAACTATGCAGGTATTCAAGGGCAGGCTTTAAGATGGTTTAGATCCTACCTGTCCGATCGCTACCACTTTGTTCATTTGAATGAGGAGTCATCTCAATTATCACCAGTAAAATATGGAGTGCCACAAGGATCTGTCCTAGGTCCTCTGCTACTTTCAATATACATGTTGCCCCTTGGTAATATACTATTTGAAAATACGGGATTAGTTTCCACTGTTATGCTGATGATACTCAACTATATAATCTCAACAAGACCAGATGAAACATCTAAATTATCTAAGCTAACAGAATGTTAAAAATATAAAAGATTGGATGACCAATAATTTCTCCTATTTTTCGGATAATACAGAGATATTAATTATTGGACCAAAAAACAGTACACAGAATCTCTTGGATTACAATTTGCAACTAGACGGATATACTGTTACTTCCTCTACAGTAAAAAATCTGGGTGTTATATTAGATAGCAACTTGTCTTTTGAAATCATATTTCCCATGTTACAAAAAACAGCATTCTTCCATCTTAGAAAAATCGCCAAGCTACGAAACATGTTATCTGTTTCTGATGCAGAAAAACTAGTTCATGCATTCATGACCTCTAGAATGGACTATTGTAATGCACTGCTAGGTGGTTGCCTGCATCGTCAATACACCACTACAAGTAGTCCAAAAAAAAAAAAAAAAAATGGGGCCGCGGCTATAGTCCTTACCGAGTCAAGAAAATATGATCATATTACCCCAATTTTACAGTCTCTGCACTGGCTACCTATTAAGTTCTGTATCAGTTACAAAATATTATTACTTGCCTATAAGGCCCTTAATGGGTTAGCTCCTGCGTACCTAACTAGTCTTCTACCACGCTACAATCCATCACGCTCCCTAAGGTCGCAAAATTCTGGACTTTTGGTTGTACCTAGGATAGCAAAGTCCACTAAAGGAGGTAGAGCTTTTTCACATTTGGCTCCCAAACTCTGGAATAGCCTTCCTGATAATGTTGGGGGTTCAGACTCACTCTCTCTGTTTAAATCTAGATTAAAGACACAACTCTTTGGCCAAGCATTCAAATAATGAATCTCATAATCTTGTACTGCAGTTATATCTGATCAAATGCACATTATTATTCTTTAGTTTGGGTTAAACAAATCAATTTTGCTTTGTTGGAACAGCAGCTATGCTAATTATTTCTCTATTTGTTTCTCTGTTTTTGCCGTAACTATGATTTACACAAGCTTCAGTCTGGATCCAGACACCTGAGAAGAGATGATGCCAACCACTCGGAGGACCTCAGATGATGCCAACCCTGAAACAACATACAGAACTAACAAATTTTGCTATAAGTTTGATTGCATCATATAATAATTGCTGTTAATAGTGTTCATCGTCTGTTTGATTACATCTTTAATTGATTTTTCCGTACATTTCTGTCATATGTACATTAACTGACATTCACCACTTATAAGCTACCACTAAATATTGTAGAAACCTAATTTGCTGTAAAGTTGCTTGCAATGATTTGTATCGTGAAAGGCGCTATACAAATAAACTTGAATTATTGAATTCATAGCATATTCACTTAAATTTCTCAGGTAATATCAGTGGTATGATCTATTTCAGATGCGGCCAAAATTACAACAACGATGATTACATATACATATATTTAATTGTTTGATCAAAATTATAGGGACAATTTAGTAGTCACTGAATATTGATAGGGACATGTCCCTAGCTTCCCTACTAAATTCTACACCCTTGCAGGACATACAAAAATTTGAGTATGTTATGAGGCACGCAGTGTGCAGACTGAGTATGACTGAAAATACTGAGCATATTCTGGCAAGCCCTAGTTGTATAAACAGCGTTTAGGATTATGGCTTTGATTATAATGTCCCATCAGTATTGACAGTAATTAGGCACGTCATTATAAATGGTTCTCTCAGTCTCTGGAGGGATCGTATGATCTACTTATTGTCCTGTCACTATGCCTAAATATTTGTGACCTCAATGTTTCCAGCATGCCGTCTATTTACGGCTCATTCACAGGGCGACAATAGAATTTAAAACCCATACAACAGGGGAAGGTCAACAGAGCAAGTTCCTATCCGACTTATCTGAGAACACCAATAGTTAATTGACAGAATAGACTTCATTCCAAATGAGGTTAACCGAGCACTAAATGGATGACTAGTAAACAAGTTAAAAGCCCAGACATTCAGGCTGCACTGTGTATCAAGATCTTGTCAACTATACAGAACATCTATCTATAAACCTTAAGCTGTATTACAAAACAATATCTTACCAGAAACTTCTTGTGTTGGGTCTTTCCTTTTATGCAGTACCATTTGAGATCTATAATATAAAATAAAATAAAACATGAAGTTTGTATTGTAATTTTAGGTATGTATTTCTCTTCTGTATATTTCTATACATGATCTATATCTCCTCCTAAACTGTATTCATTATAACTTGATTACTAATTCAATGGCAAGAAAACAAACGAGATGGAAATAAAGAGCTCAAACTAGTTATTGCTCATGTTATCAAATAGTGGAAGGTTTTTGAGGGCAACACAGCAACTAACAGCATAAAAGTTCATCCAATCCAGAGCTAAGACTTACTCATGTTTGTGCTGTTGATTTCCCTCCAAAATGATGTCACTTCCTGCAAGACGATGTCATTAAGGCATAGCTTTTGCTATTTAAAGGGATCTTTCAAACAAATACTAACATGTTCTCCAGTGATTTTTCGGGACAGGAAACATAAATTGTTTCAAATAATTGAAACAATATTCACAATGAAACATGCATACTTATAAAATAAAATAAAATAAAAAATAAAACATGATTTCATGATACAAAATCTTGGCAAGCAGTTTTTCCCCAATTCAGGTTGAAATATCATAGAGAATATATGTCTGGGAGTTGCCAAAAAGGTTACTTGCCTCAGAAGGCTGACTTTACTTTAAAGGTGCTGTATGTAAGTTTTTGACTCTACTAAAGCATAAAAATAACATAATATGTTTGCAGATATTTAAGAAACAATGCTACAGTCAGTTATTCTCTTTTGAAAATGTGCGTTCCGGGCCGGAATGTCGGTCTCTGTTTTGGTTTGTGAAACCCGCCTACTGCCAGTTTACCCAATTGTATTTCGGCATCCGGGTTTCCAGTTGGTGGAGAACACAGTGTATTTCATTTAATTCATCCTCAAGTGCGCTCGTTCCTGTTGGTGTCATCAATCTGGCAACCTGCGTGTGCGTCAAGTCTGAGAGGGAGGGGCCGGGTGGAAAAAAACCCTCTCCAATATTTTGAATTTGGACTGCAATACCTAGTTCAACCACTCTGTGTCAATCCTACATACAGCACCTTTAACACAAAGTATTCATTTTATCCTCATGAACCCCCTGCAGTTCCCTTAAGAACCTCTTAGTGGTTTTGAACACCTCTTTTAGACCCTGACCTTACGGTGGCCGAGAAGTCACAATTCTGAAACAAATAACAATTCAGAAAGCACAACAACAATTCAGAAAAAAATTAACAAGTCAGAAAACACAACGATAAAAATTCGAAAACAAATGAACAAGTCAGAAAACACAATGACAAATCAGACAAACTGGAAGAGGTAGGTTTAGTTTGAGACAGCGCCATTGGTTTGAGATTACTTTCCGCTGACTGGACGAGACATCTGTCAGTCAACGTATACAGGGAAGAACCAGCCTAAGAACAGCAGAGTCCTGGTAGAAAGTCGGAGATGGTATTAAAGTAGCTCAGTTTAAATGTATAGTATGAATTGCCCTTACTATGGAATAAAAAATATGGAGTGTATATTTACATTTAGTTAAAAGTGTCTGTAAAACATCAGCTCCAGTGGCGCAGATGGATAAGCGCTTGTCGTTGGCTTTTTGATGCGATCGAACCCGGGTCGATCACGTTTGTCTAATTTGTCGTTGTGTTTTCTGACTTGCAAATTTGTTTTCGGATTTGTCATTGTGACTTGTTATAATGTTTTTTGAATTGTTATTTTGTTTTTTAGACTTGCATTTGCATTTTTTAGACTTGGCATTTGCATTTGAATTTGTTATTTTGTTTTCAGAATTGTGTTTTGTTTTGCACTTCTCGGCCACCGTATGACCTAGACCTCTGAACAAAAATTAGAGGTACCGGTGAAGTGAGAGTGCCAGCTGCCACATGTCTGCTATTAGCTAAGTGCTGGTGTTTATGGTCTGCACTGTGTTGCTCTTAAGTGGAGATGATGTCACTAACCAGCTCGAGATGGGGAAGCACTTCACACTGGGGTAAACAGTAACCAGGCAATGAAAGGCCATCCACCGCCGTGACCCTCAGCTGCGAGGAGCACGCATGACTGGACCGTTCCCATATGGACAAAAAGGGACTCCTAAAGAGCTACACCTGTATTGGTCTGTTCTTGCTGGAAAGAGACAATTTTATAATGTTGAATTAAGAAAATGGATCCTTTTTTCCTTTCTCTTTCCTTCTCTTTTCTTTTCTCTCTCTTTTTCTTTTCTTTTCTTTCTTTTCTCTTTTCTCTTTTTTCCTTTTTCTTCTTCTTATTCTTTCTTTCTTTCTTTCTTTCTTTCTTTTTTTAAAGGTGGAGAGGGTAATTTTGATGTTAAAGTATCCCAATTTAATCTGCAACATACAATGCATGTAGTACAAATACTACAGTTTGAGGTTGGTAAGATTCTTAATTAGTTTTTTTTGACGGAAGTCTCTCACCAAGGCTGCATTTTTTTGATCAAAAATACAGAAAAAAACTCATATTGAAAAATATTACAATGTAAAATAACTGTGTTCTATTGGAATATATTGTAAAATGTAATTTATTCCTGTTATGCAAAGCTGAATTTTCTGCATCATTACTCCTGTCTTCAGTGTCACATTATCCTTCAGAAACCTTTCTAATATGCTGATTTTGCGCTGAAACATTTCATTTATCATTCATTATGATTTCTTTTTTAAACTTTTTTTTAAAACCATGATTTCTTTTTTCAGAATCCTTGATTGAAGGAAAGTTCCAATAACATTATTCTTTGAAATATACATCTTTTTATAATATTATAAATGTCTTTACTGTAATTTTTGATCAGTCGTGCTGAATCAAAATATTTATATCTTTCACACAAAAAAAACTTTTTAACGGTACTGTTTTTGTAAAATATTTGTACTGTTCCATTGATTTGAGGTTTCATGTCTAAATGGGTTACACATTGATTTCTGTTCCTCTTTGTTCACTACCAGAAAGTTAGATTTTGGATAAAAACTCCACACAAACACAGCAAACAGTCCATTCCAGGCCGTACCAAGAGGCATTTTGTGTTTTTGCGTGACTGAAGTTCATATAAAAAGACTTTGTCTCATAATTTGCTTGGTTTGGATGGCGTCCATCAGCGAGGGGTTTTTATTTGGTGCTTTTGGTGTGACGGACTGAACCTTCACTCACAAACCCCTTTCAATATGGTTCACATTTCTCAACTCATACTAAACGCACCATGAATCATCTGTCGTCATAATCAATGAATACAGGCTATTGATCTATATAAACACGCTTGCATCCTCAGGGGCTTGACTTCTATCACATTCACCAACTCAGCCCACTGACAGAATGAATGCTGAAACCGTAGACAATTGAAAGCGCTTGGCGGAAAACTCTAATTTCTCTTGCTCGTGAATCTATGCGGCAGACTTCCATTTGCTAACCATTAAATGAGCCAGATTGAGATCATCTTCCAAACCGACATCTGCCTGTCCTCCACTGAAGTTCAAACCACACAGTCGCTGAATGTGTTTATAGCTGCTGCGTTTCAGGCTCATCAATGGAAAGTGTCTTACGAGAAGTCAACACTTCTCACAAGCCATTTTACTGATGCATCTGACGCGTTTCTGAATGAAACAGGATATTCCGCGTGATTTCAAGTGGAAGAATGAATTGTGCCCAAAAAGAGCAGGAACATGCATTAAGAAAGTAAATAGGGTTGATTTTGATGTCTTTAGCAGTCGAAATCATGCATGCAGAATTCCAACTGAACCAGGGAACGTTGACGTCGTTGACAGACACAGCGAATGTGTCATCAGCATCATAAATCATTTTTGATGACGTTCATTCGGCCAACACAAACTCTTCAGTTCACAGGCCAAAACCTTCCAGTTCACGAGTGCTACGACACATCTTGGCGTTCATAACATGCATATCCCTTCACTTTCATTACCCCAGAAGTCTTAAAGTTCAGAGCGGCCCTTGTGAAAAAGAAGTGCACTTAATAGTACTGAGTGCACACTTGTAGTGCACTTCAAATCTTAAAAGTATATATTTAAAACACTGTACTTGCAGAAAATCTAACATCAATTAATTAAAAGACCAATGTACTTAAAGAGTTTCATGACTATGTTTCTTACAAACTTAAAGGGATAGTTCACCCAAAAATGAAAATTTGATGTTTTTCTGCTTACCCCCAGGGCATCCAAGATGTAGGTGACTTTGTTTTTTTCAGTAGAACACAAATTATGATTTTTTTAAGTCCAGCCGTTGCAGTCTATTAGTTGTATAATGCATGGCAATGGTAAAAATATCTATGAGAGTAAAAAAAACATGCAAATTACAAATCCAAATTAAACCCTGCTGTTCGTGATGACACATTGATGTCCTAAGATACGAAACGATCGGTTTGTGCCAGAAAACAGTATTTATATAATTTTTTACCTCTAATACACCACTATGTCCAACTGTCTTTGGGCGCGCGCACGGCATCCGGTGCGTGAGGTGTGTACGCGCTCTCACGAGCGAGCAGGCTCAGAAGTTGGGAATATGTGGAAAGTCACCACTCCTGAATGAGTTCGCGCGAGAGAACGTAATCTTTTAGTTTTAAGTGCAAGTAAGTACCATTTTGATTAGCCGTCGTACCTACAATGACTGTGCACTGTGTAAACAATGAGTGATGTATACGCGCGAGAGATCACTTCCGGTTCTTGCGTAAACTACGCCAGAGCGCGTGCACACCTCACGCATCGGATGCCGTGCACGCGTGCGCTCAAGGAAGTTGGGCATAGTGTTGTATTAGAGGTAAAAAAATGATATAAATCCTGTTCGGTTTCTGGCACAAACCGATCGTTTCGTTTCTTAGGACATCAATGTGTCGTCACGGTTTAATTTGGATTTGTCTGTGCATGTTTTTTTTTACTCCCATAGATTTTGTTACATTGCCATGCATTATACGACTGATAGACTGTAACGGTTTGAGTTAAAAATCTTTGTTTGTGTTCTACTGCAGAAACAAAGTCACCTACATCTAACATCAATTTATTTTGTGTGAACTTCCCTTTTAATTACACTTTAAAAGTGCACTTGTAAATGATGTTCACTTTGAGTTTTTATTTAAAGTAATTGTAAATCATTAGGTTTGTAATAATCTTTTGTTGTGCTTAATGATGTTCTTTTAGTATCATTGAGATACTATTATAATTTTATTATTTTAAATCAGCTTTTATTTTTAGTTTCATTTTCATTTGAAAGTTTTAGTAATTTTATTGTTTTTGTCATTTTTATTAGTTTTAGATGTTCTGTTTTTTTTAAATGTCTATATAGTTTTATTAATTTTTCATTTCAGTTTTAGTTTTTAATTATTTTAGTATATCAAGTTAAACTAAATTAAAATGAGACGGTTGCCTTAGCTGCTAGCTAAAATAAAGTTTTTTTATATTTTATTTCAGTTAAAGTTTATTTCAAGTACTGATTGTTTACTTTAAAATGAAAGATTGTAATGATTGTTGTTATTTCAGTACCAAAAATGTTTTAAACGGTTTCTAATTGTAGTTTTAGTTTATTTTGACGTGCTATGTAACACACTAATTCAATGTTACCATATATATATATATATATATATATAAGATATATATATATATATATATATTTAAAAAAAAAATATATATATATATAGATATACTGTATTGAGTTATTACGTTATTGTTATACACTTTAATTTACTAAATTCCAAAATTACTGAATATATTTTAATACAGAACATACAGTTTCATTAAAGTGTATTTTAGTTGATCATAAATGCTCATCAGTACATTCAGCAGTGCTTTAAACATATTTCAAAGACAACAGAAGTAATTAATGTAATTATATAAGGATGAATAGATTAATAGGACCTACTTACATGGGTCAAAAAAGTACTATTCAGTTCAACTAATTGCATTTAAAATACACTTAAACTATAATACATTTTCATTTAATTGCAGCTAACAAGTGTCTGAAAACATTACACTCAGTTTGCACTTAGGGTATTTGAATGTAAAGTATATTAGTTTTGTAATAAAGTATGCTAAGTGTACTTGTTTTTCACAGGGGAGGCTGAGTCTGCAGCACAGGGCTCTGGTTTGTTTTTCCATCAGTGGTGGTTGGTTGCAGTTGGAGTTGGGCTGGGTTGAGGTGTTGAGCCCAGCTGTGTGCTCTGCAGACGGTGCCAGCGAGGGCCTGGACGTCCGCCCAGAACCACAACCGCTGACGCGCCTCTGTCAACCTGGAGCCCAGGACAAAGCACCTTTTCAGCACTCGCTCTCCTTCAGTCTCACTTTTTTTTCCCCCTCCGCTTTGGTCCAGTCATCTCCAGGAGCTTGGAAAAAAATGGGATTTATAATTATCATGATTTCCATTACAACTTTAATCCTGCACTGATTGATGGATAAGGATGGCTGTGTTCAAGGCGTACCTTTTTAGATCAGTTTAACTCCTTAAAGAACCAGTTCACACAGAATAGAAAATCCGGTCATTATTTATATTATTTACCCTTATGTCATTCCAATCATATAGGTTTTTTTCTTTCTGTGGAACACAAAATAATATATTTTAAATTCAGCTTAATGCATCTCTTTTTCTATACAAAGGTTTTACAGTTAACACATCTATCAATTTTTAATTTTAAGTAATCACATACATTTTCTTAACTATTTGTATTTTATATTTCTTAAAATTATTATTCAGTAATAATTAGTTCAGTATATTTAGTTTACCCTAAAAAAATAAATAAATTATATATATATATATATATATATATATGAAGTGAAGTGACATGTGGCCAAGTTTGGTGACCCATACTTGGAATTAGTGCGCTGCATTTAACCCATCCAAAGTGCACACCACAGCAGTGAACACACACAACCGTGCACACACACCCCGGAGCTGTGCATCCATTTATGCTGCGGCGCCCGTAGCGGTTGGGGGTGTCGGGTGCTCTCAAGGGCACCTTTCCTGGTAGGAAGGTGGAGAGAGCGCTGTACCTTTCCACTCCCCCACTACAATCCCTGCCGGTAACTAGACTCGGAACCCACAACCTTTGGGTTATGATCCGACTCTCTAACCATTAGCCACGCCTTCCCCTCTATAATGTGTTGTGTGTGTGTGTGGTGTGGTGTGTGTGTGTGTTGTGTGTGTGTTTACGTATTTTTTTAAATATTTTGAATTATCTTTTATTTATATTTTTGTTTTAATTTTTAGTTTGAGTAATTTTGTTATGTGCCTTTGTCATTTTAATTTGTTTATATATATATACTTTAGTTTTCATTTATTTTTATTTCAGTTTTAGCTTTAGTAATTTCAGTACTTCAACTTCAACTTATTTCAGTTTGTCACCAATAATCAACAAGGATGTTTGTTCGGAGAATGTGTTTCCAAGTTTTACATTTTGTTTGTTGGTTGTTGTGTGTATCTATATTTACATTTAATTTAAGCTCTAAATAAAGTTGTTTTTAACAATTTTAGTTTTAGTTAACAATAACAACAATTATTTCCAGCAGACAAAACAATAGACTTTGTGTTTCCTTAGTTTTAAATTTTTTTTTGCATGAAACATTGTTTAGCCTATTGCAATTCACGTGTAAATATTATTTATTTATTTATAACTTTTCTTTTCATTTATATATTTATTTTCTTCATGAACATATTCCATTACATGCCTTTTATATACTTGTTCAATTAAAGAACAAACTACTGTGAACTATTTTTTTAATTTAATTTTATTTTTAATTTTTTTGGCTATACTCTGTTTTGGCCATGGGCACTTGAACAATAACAAGCAACAGAAAGAGGTAAAGAAAGTTAGGGGGTGACGACAGTTGGAAACTGGAATTAGCGTTTCTTGCCAGGACAAGATGGGAGAAGTTCTTGTCCTCACAGGTAGTCGGCATTGAGTCACAGCCAGGAAGAAAACTGATTTAATTACATTCTAACCCCAAGACAAGCACAGACATTCCTGAGCGTTTGGAAGGGCAGCTCCTTCAACCTGCAGCCGGCAAGCTAATTATCCACACAATAGACACTGTGTCCAGGTAAATGACTTTAGATATTGAGAATTAGCTGAGGGAAAAATCGCAGGGAACGGGAGCGGGAAGGAGGTCATCCTTCTCTTGTATGGTGTTGGATCAACCTTATGTTGTGCGCTTTGGATTCTTTGGCTCCTCTGTTTTCCTGCTCAAATGAGCAATTGTCTCTGATCCGCGAGCTACAGACTAATTAAGTCATGCTAACACTGAAGCCACCTTGCAGCCAGTAAATATCACTCTAAACATTATAAAAAGCAGCAAAGTTAAGAATCAAGTACCAGTTTTAATTTAGAACTTATGCAAAGCAATTTTCAAGATTTACAGTTTTGGAAAATTGGTACTGCAAAAACATTTTGTTCAGAGTTACCATGTTATTTATGCATCATTCATGGAATGTTTTAGTTCTAAAACATTAGTTGAACGTTCCTTTAATGCTTTTTAAATGTTACTACCAGTGTTGAGGGTAAACGCATTCCAGTACGCGAGGTACGTAATCATATTCCTTTTTCAATAACTATAAAGTACTTTTTAATTTTACAAGAGAATATCTGAGTTACTTTTTCAAATAAGTAACGCAAGTTACTTTTTTTTCCAGTTTATTGATTGACGGCTCTCCTGTCTCCATGTTGAGAGAAATCAGAAGATGTTACTGTAGTTCTAAAATAAATATGAATATGCATTAATTAATCTCACTCACAAAAAAAAACCTTCAAAACTTCAAAGATTCAGTATTCCTCAAAATGAATAAAAATAATGCAACTCAGAATATGACGCAAACCTGCAATAATTTAATGTTAAACAACACAAATATCCTTTTGTATTTAATCCCATTCTATTAACCAATGTCTTTGCTTCTGGCCTTCGATGATCCACTTCAAGCGTACTAATAAGCAAAAATTACTCTAGACAAACATTTGTGTCTTTATTTATTGCTGAAGTGTGAAATGTCGTCATTTCTGCGTTCTACTGTACAGATGTGAATTTAGTTTTGCTTCAGCCTGAGGCTTATTCATTTCACTTTTGGTGCGAAAAGGCTTTTATATTTGCCAAAAATAGAACTTTTTTTATTTTATAAACAAACAAATGAGCCCTGTCCAGATTTAAAAAGTAACGCAAAAGTAAAGTTACGCACTACTTTCCATAAAAAGTAACTAAGTACCATAATTAGTTACTTTTTTATGGAGTAACGCAATATCGTAATTTATTACTTTTAAAAGAAACTTTCCCGAACTACTGGTTTTAGACCGTTCGGCAAACGTTTCAAAGTTTTGTTCCCGTAATGTTCGCAAAATTCTAAAATGGAATGTGAAAAAAAAAGTTTTTAAATCTTTTAAAATCTGGACCTTTTTGCATATTCAGAAATAATGTTTTATAGCAGTATATGTATTTTTGTTAGCCGCGTTTGACTCTTTGCATTCACACACGAATGACTCTTCGGAGTATTTTTGAAATTATGAATTATTGGTGCTCGCAGCAGATTTAAAATTGCTGCCTGAAGTCATAACTTTCGCAATGTCCAAAATGAGCTAAAAACGGATTCATTTCCAGAACTGGTTCATTTTATGTTTTGTTACAATAAAAATGGCACTTTAATTAAATGACAATTAGACACACACACACACACATTTCTACACTATCTCTAATGTCAAAGAAAATAGTTTAGTATAAAACAATTGCTAAGAGAATTGCTCAAGAACCAGAATAATTCACTGGAATCAGAGGCGATAAATTCCTTACTGTTGATGCACAATTCTGGATTATTAATGTTCAAAGCATCCCGTTCCACCTCAAGATATGAGGAAACCACCAGCAGGCCAACAGCATCAGAGCTCTGATGAACTGCTCATCTGCTCATTTTCAATTAAACCTCATTTATGAGGCTGCGCTTCTTTATGGCTGTTTTTATTGGCCGACTTTATGACAGTAGCTGCACATCTGCTAACCCTCTTAAACTTCAGAGAATCTATTGACAACTTAAGCCCTGTGGAGATACACAAGCTTTAGTATTGAACTTGATTAGTTTTAATAAAACTTTGAGGTGAATCTGAGGATTTGCATGTACCTACCTCAACCTCAAGCTTTCACATTTCTCTTGTGTAGATGATCTCTGCACTGAAGAAACTGTAAACAGGGTGCAACTTATGAGCAACTGCGACAAGAAACTTAAGTTACTGGCTTGAAAAGTGTATAATTTTTGTCACACCAAACAGAACTGCTAAAAAAACAATATGGGGGGGGGGGGGGGGGGGGGGCTTCACCACACTTACTGAGCACTTCTCTCATTGGTCAGGAAACTAGTCCTGCCCCCAAGCTCACACTATTGGCTGAATGTTCTTCTTTCTGCAATATCCACATTTTTCTTCCTGTAAAATCGGACTTGACCATTTGTAAATTCTATGGGTCTAGCTCCAAAACAGCTAATTTTACTGCTTAATATTGAAAATTGGTGTGTCTTGCCATATTATTTTAATGTATAATTTAAATTATGAACATACTGGTTTGTAGTGCAAACACGTTTTACCATTTACTGCACGTTGTTATTCTTCTCGTTAATGAACCGGAAGTATCGCACATAGGTTTACTTCCGCGTTGAAGAAAAGGGTGGATAAAGATATCTGCATTTGTTTTTGTTTTTTGGCAGCTATAGTATAGTATGCTGTTACGAATTCACCAAATTTAATGTTTTCATAAGTTTTCAGAGATACAGTAGTATTCAGAAAAACGAATAGCTATCACCTACTTTCCCCAGCTGATAAATGCCAATACATTAAGACAATTGTTTCACAAGTTTTCTGAAATGTTATGTTTAAATATGCAAATGTTGCATTATCTAATTAAATATACACTAATTTGCATACATTTCCAAAACAGAAATCTAAGCTAGTGCTACTGAAGTGGAGATTTCTGGTTCGGTTAATGGGAAATAACTCGTTTTGAGAAATGGCCTGTAAAGGTTAGCATTTGTTAAGCTGACGATTAACGACTTAAAGGGTTAGTTCACCCAAAAAGGAAAATTCTGTCATTAATTAATCACTCACTTAAGACCTTCGTTCATCTTCGGAACACAATTTAAGATATTTTTGATGAAATCTGAGGGCTCTCTGACCCTCCCATAGACAGTAAGGGTACTACAGGTTTTCAGGTCCAGAACCGTACCAAGATGTATTCCTTGTGACTCGTGGGTTCAACTGTAAATTACGTCCTTACGCCGGAGCTGGTCATCGCCGCACGCTCTAGTGTTCATGATACTGTCGTGAACGCACGTCCAAAGTAACGCAGTAGAGCCGAAAATGTGGAATAAAGTCGTTATTTTTGTTTTCTTTGCGCAAAAAGTATTCTCGTAGCTTCGTAACTTTACAGTTGAACCACTGATGTCACACGGACTACTTTGTCGATCAGCTTGGTACTTTTCTGGACCTTGAACGTGGTATTACCTTGCTGTCTATGGTAGGGTCAGAGAGCCCTCATATTTCATTAAAAATATCTTAAAATGTGTTCCGAAGATGAACGAAGGTCTTACGCAGGGGTGTCCAAACTCTGTCCTGGAGGGCCGGTGTCCTGCAGAGTTTAGCTCCAACTTGCCTCACCACACCTGCCTGGAAGTTTCAAGTATACCTAGTAAGGCTTTGATTAGCTGGTTCAGGTGTGTTTAATTAGGGTTGGAGCTAAACTCTGCAGGACACCGGCCCTCCAGGACCGAGTTTGGACAGCCCTGGTCTTACGGGTTTGGAACAATACGAGGATGAGTAATTAATGACAGAATTTTCATTTTTGGGTGAACTAACCCTTTAAATGTGTATTTTGGATGTCTTCTTTCCACTAGTCTTGGCAATTATGGAAGTAAAACAGCACAAAATCTCACAATGCATTAGTGCATGAATGAACAATTTCCTTTGAGATTATACTAATGCACCAATTTAGGTTTGGTGAGATGAACCTTAACAGATCACGCTCTGAAAATGACCTTTAGAAATGTCTCTCGACTCTTCTTAAAGAGAGTGCAAAGCTATGAAAGCGTCTGAAGCACTGGATGTGGTTTATGTTACTGATTAACTCTCTCCCAGCGTCACCCGTGTGTTATCTGCGAGCGCGGGTCTGTCTCGCCCGCTCACGCCCGACTCATGTTGACATTCCAGAGGACTGGACCTTGTGCAAACAGCCTCTGACAGATGGAGGCTATGAGAACCATTGAGATGGCAGTCAGCGCTCTGATGGGCCTCCTCACATATTTCAACAGCTCTGAGCTGAAGAACTTTATGTGGCAGATTCTCATCACAGTCTCTCTTTTGGAGGATCATACAGGATGGTGGAGAGCAGTAATGAGGTCAGTGAAGGGCATGACAGGTTTCAGTCATCATAGTTTTTGTCATTTTTTCAGATGAAGAGAAGGTTTTGCTTTCCTGAGTGGCACCATTGAGCTTTCAACTGTATTAAACAGACAACCTCATGAAGAATAAAGAATTAAAATGACTTGTAACCAACATATTTTTAGGGAACACTGGTTTCAACGGAAATAAACAGGTGATTCGTTTAGTATCTCAATTTGAAATCAAATGGAGATCAAATAGATGTTAACATCTGCTTCTTAGAAGTTTCTCGTGAGAAAAACACCCGGTATGTGTCTCCTCTAATGTCGTAATGTCTCAACAAGGTCTCAAACTGCTCACATATGCATAAACAAAATACCAAAGCTTGAAAATAATGTCATAGATCTCAATATGAATTTATCAAATTCTACTTTTTTATGTAAAGACTAAAACTACCATGAAGATGTGAGTTTACGGGCTTGCAATTTTCATATTAAAACACTACTGATTTTTTTTTTCTTCCGCAAAACAACTATTATCACCCAGCCCTTTATACGTAGTAGCATATTTAAATATGTACAACTTTATCTGCATATATACAAGGCAAGAGATACTATATAGCAAATCTCAACTGCTTGATTGCTTGTATCATTGCAAAATGTAAACTGTATTATCAAGTGGTCAAACGATTAATCGCGATTAATCGCATCCAAAATAAAAGGTTTTGTTTACATAATATATGTGTGTATTGTGTATATTTATTATGTATATATAAATACACACACATGCAGCATATATTTTGAAAATATTTACATGTATTTACATGACTATATTTATATTCATATAATTTATATAATATATAAATATGTTTAATATCTAAACGTACATCTTTTTCTTAATATTAACTGCATGTGTGTGTATTTATATATACATAATAAATATACAAAGTACACACACATATATTATGTAAAGAAAAACTTTTATTTTGAATGCGATTAATCGTTTACAGCACTAATATCACCCAACCTCTATCTGCTAATGGCGACCTATAACGCATGAAAATACTAAGATATTATGAACATTAACATGATTTTCTCCAAAGCTGCTTCGAAACTGTACTGTAAAAAACACGCTATATAAATTTTACTTGAATATGTGCAAAGACACCAGAAAAGCATTTACTTGGAAAAGCGGAACAACGTATAAAAACAAAGCACACACAAATCAAGTTTTCATCTTTAATTTTACAAATCTGTCAGGAACACTTGTTGAGAACAACCTCAGCTCATTTGTCTGGAAGAAAATGAAACACTTGAACGATTCATAATACTTTCGAATTGATGTGGGTAAAACTGCGCAAAATATACTGCAACCTTTTTTCCAGTATTTCGTCAAATTAAAATGCAAACTTCAGTGTGAGTAAAACGGCCGGATAAAAACGTCATCCTCTACTATAGAAAAGGGATTAGCTGACTATAAAAATGTACGTTATTTTTGCATTTTAACTTACTATTCACATTTGTATATATTTATATATAAAAAAGACATAAGAAATGCAAATCTTTTGATACCAGCTACAAATAATGAAATGTCATTTTAAATTACAAAATAAACATTATGAATCATTATTGTTTCTACGGTCATTATTAATATTATTATCTCTTTATTATTTTGATCTTTTTTTATCCTTTTGAATCTTTTTTAACACAAGTCAATAAATTAACATGCTATCTCTTTCCCTGAAAGCCAATACGTGACTGTGTCAGCAAGTGAGAGTTGCGCAGGACCCGACATTAAAGTTTTCCAGGAGATTTTGTGCTCCCAGATTCGAACCAGCACCACAGCTCAATGTGCCTGGAACATATGCATGAGTTTTGTGGCTTTTAGTCCATGTTTGTTAGTTTTGAGGTCATCTAAACGCTAATACACTTCCAAAGGATGAAAAAGAAAAGAGACTTCCTGTCTTAACAGGAAACACAAACGAGAAAACTGCACTCGTCGAGCCATTACATGGAGGTTTTTTTTAATGTCGAGTCCTGCTATGTATGTGTGAATGTAAGTCTGGGAATGTAATAGAAACATCTAGATGTGTCTACATCTATTTATCACTCTGCGGGAAAAGGGAGGAATTGTTCGGAAGTCCATACACAAAAATAATTCATTGTAAATATATAATATATATTTTTACATATTTGAATATATTTACAAATATACCCAGCACTATATACCATGTTTGTTTTTGTTTTTTTACCGTTAAGGATAACTGCTTGGGATTTTTGTATGATAACTGTGTTTAGAAATAAAAAATTTAAAAAATCAACTGGAGGCAGTGTTATGTTTTCTTCTACTTCTTCTTCTTCTTCTTCTTCTTCTGTTAGTTGTATGTTTCCTTATTGTACTCGTATCCTATTTTCTCCTTTTTGTCTCTTAAGAGTTCTGTCCATGTGCTCCATTCATTTCTCTTGGGAACACAGAATCCTGGAATGCCAAGCAACAGAATGATGGCAAGAATGTAATAGAATTCCAACACAAACGGAAAAAAATCATCATCAAAATAACCAAAAAAAAGCAAGAGGTGGGTCCTTGGAAGCAGTCACTTTTCTTCAGTCCTCATCCTCTTTTTAAGAGCTTGGTCACGTGTTTTTGTGTGCGCAAGTGTGCGTTTCCACAAAAAAGTCACCTGCGCTTCACACACTTCAGTTTCTTTCCGGAAAAGCAGCACTGCTGGCGTCTCAGCCTCCTTTGGGACGCTCCAAAAGTCCAGCGGGAGCTTCGCGAGGAGTCTAGAGGCAGCATACGGTTCTGGATGGGGACAAGGGAACTGTGGGTAAAAGTCTCTCAGTCTTGTTGAGAACTGCAGGCGTAGCTTGGATGCGGTGGGTCTGGAGAAGGTTGAAGATGCTCATGTTTTTATGCCTCCGTTGATGTGCTGGTACTTGGGAAGGCAGGGCTCGTCTGCTAAGGGGTCGTGGGAGAAGACCGAATCGTCTCCGGAGGAGCAGGAGCTGCGTGTGTCGGGGAAGCTGGGAGAGTACTGCTCCACCGGGGCGCACAGGTCCAGATACTCCTACAGACACAAAGATGAAGCTGTCAGTATAAACATGACCAGAACTAGAGCTGCCACATTTACTAGGGCCAAATTATATTTCAATTAGTCAATTGAAAGAGAACCTATTTCCATGGAGAAAAAAAGTATTTAAACCAGTGTTATTTTAATAAAATGTAGATCACTATTATAGTTTTTAAATAAAACATTTGAAATAGATTGTTTCCCAAAAATGTTCTTTTCATTTTAACTTGGTATAATTATAGAAATTTGTCACTTTTATTAATTTTCTTTTTATATGTATAACCGTTTTTTAAGTTTATTTAGTATTTTTTTTTGTGTTAAAAAAATGAAATGCTGAAATAAAAAATGCACCTTTATATTTTATTTTTATTCAGGTAATTTTTATGTATTTCAATAATATATATATATATATATATATATTATTTTTTTTTTTTTTAGTTATTTAGAAAGTTCAAAGCTCTTTTCATCCATTATGCATCCTTGCTGGAAAAAAAAGTATTCATTGAATTCTTTGAAAAAAAATTTTTTTGAACGGTAGCTATATAACCAATAATTTATTATTTCATTATAAGAATTAATTTCAACAATACTTTCTGCTGTTAGGCCTTGGAATAGTTCAATTTGTCCTTATTTTATTTCTTTATTAATTATTTATTTAATTTATTTATTATTTTTTACTTTTAGTTCGTTTTCACACAATCTTCAGTTAGTTGTTCAGAGTCCTGTATGCATCGAAAGTTCAAAAGAACAGCATTTATTTGAAACAGAAATCTTTTGTGACATTTAAATTGCTTTACTGCCACTTTTGTCAATTTAATGTGTCCCTTGCTGAATAAATGAAATAATTGTTCTTTCTTCAAAAAAAAGACTGAACCTAAATGTTTGAATGGTAGTGTATATAATAAAATAATTATTTATAACTCAAATAATACTTTCCGCTGTGGCTCACCAGCAATAACACTGATCTACTAGCCGCTTCCTTAAAAATCAAGTGCGCTCAATCCGAGTTTAACCATGCTGGAAACCACGTCTGAACAATCGCCTTCAGAATGTCAAGTCTAATCGAATTTCAGTGAATCAGTAACAGAACGGACCACACCTGAAGACTTCTATATATTTATGAAATGCATATCTAAACATCCAATGCACATAAATATATATGACCAAAAAGGGTGCTTTTTCCTGGTACATTCCTCAGACAATTTTCTCTTTGTGGCTGGTATTGAACTATTTGACGAGAGAAAGAGGGGGGTTTTAGGTTGCTGAAAATGAGTGTTGGATTGAACTCTCGCTGCTCAACACAAGGCAGCTCACATTACTAAAGACCTTCACATCTGTGAGCAGTTTAAGACGGGGGGAAGAAAGCAGAGGCACTTTATTACATTTCTAAAGTTCAAAACGGCGAGCGAGAGCGGGGCTTTTGGCGTCATCTCTCTTCCACGGCTCAATCCCCCCCTTCGACAAGTTCTGACAGATTTCCATCCCTCAGCCAGCCACACGGATATCATGGATGACAGCTAGGGAACGGAAAGAATCGTCTAGTAGGGATCCATCTGACAATTGAGCAACGTTAGCACGAGGGCCACTCTCGAAAACCCAAGCCTGGATGAAATCAAGCAACCTGTACGCAGACTGTAAAAAACGTTTCCTTTCCCTCGCGGATCTTGTGAGCCGGAGTCAGTGTTGGCACAGGTTTGATGGATCCCAGAACTATAGGGAAAGCGTAAATGGTTTCGAGTGTGTTTATGCATGTGTGTAAACGTGTCCACGCCTCACCTCGTTGGTTGCCAAAGTGAGAATGCGGTCCAAGTCCTCGACCAACTGTTTGAATGTGGGCCTGTGGGAGGAGATCGCATGCCAGCAGTCCTTCATCATCATGTACCTGAGAAAAGACAACGTGACATCATTTATTTATTTCTAAGCTCTGTTTTTGAGTTTTGTATAATCAGACTCGCTCAGGCGAGTACACGTGCGCTAAATAGCGGGTTTGATGAAAGGGTAACCGTAATTTTGCTGCCCACGTATCATCTCAAAACTAATGCAAACGTCTTATTTTGGCAGCAAGTCAACTTGAAAGTCTGTTAGGTCATCAACACATTGGCTAATAGGTAATTTTTTTGTCAATTTAGGATGTGAAGGAGCTCTGCGAAGGCTATGAGAGCTGGGAAACTAGCTTCACGTTGACATAAACAGCATTTTACCATTTTACTTTCATAATGGGATGTGTTTCTGAGTAAAACCGAGGAAAAAACAGAATGAGGCTAGCTTAACTAGTTCACACTAAATGCAAGCCAAAAAATGTTAGAAAAAAAAATGGTGCAGTGAACCAGCTAAATGTAAGACAGAAAAAATAGCAGGAAATTAGCTTAACTAGTACATGCACACACATGCATGCAAGTCAAAAATGTGATTAAAGTAGTTAGTTGGACACTAGCTTAACTAACACATTGCTAAGCTAAATGTAAGTCAATAAACAGCTAGTAGAAAATTAGCTTAGTTAGCTTAACTTGTACAGATTACATGCAAGTGAAGTGACACAAAGACTCAATAAAAGACATAAAACGGCAGAAAAAGAAAGTGATTAGTTGGACACTAGCTTAACTAGCTCTCTGACACGTTAAATACAAGTTTTAAAAAAGGCAGAAAAAGTAAATGATTGCTAATTCAACTAGCTCACTGACAAGGTAAATGTAAGACAGAAAAAATGGATTACTGACACTAAATTTAAGCCAAAATTATATTATTAAAAAAGGTGAGTGTTGGATGCCAGCTTGATTAACTCAATGATACACTAAATGCAAGTTATCCAGATTAACTAGTTCACTGACAATGTAAATGCAATTGTAGCTCACTGAAATGCTGAAGGCAAAAGAAAAAAACTAAGTAAATGATTAGTGGAACACTAGCTTAATAGGTCACTGGCAAGGTCAATGCAAAATAGTAAAAATAAAATGATTAGCAGGACAGTAACTTAACTAATACATGGACACACTGAAATCTAGTAAAGATATGATAACTAAAACATTAGTATGATGCCAGCTTAACTAGCCGGTACATTTTTAGCGGTATGATAGCTTAACTAGTGCGCTGACAAGATAACTACAAGAAAGAAAAAAAGATTTGCGCAACATCTGAACTAGTACAAGGACATACTAAATGCAAGCTACAATATGGCAAAAAAGGGGCGCTAGCTTGACATAATAAATTTAAGTGAAAAAATTTAGTGGGGCTCACTGACTGTGAAACATACAATTATAGAAAATGGTTAGCAGCAGGACACTGGTTTAACTAGTCCTGAAATGCAACTGAAATTACAAAAAAAATAAAAATAAATAAAATTGGGACGCCACCTTAACTTATGTCAAATGCAAAGAGATTGTATTGATCAGAAAGAGATTCCTATTACAAACAACGCAACATGAAACATTTGAGAAAACATCAACACTCACAATTCGTTGGTGCAGTTAGCAGGCTTGTCCATGCGATGCCCCTCTTTTAGTAGCTTAAAGAGCTCCTCGACAGGTATTCCAGGATACGGAGAACCGCCGAGCGTGAAGATCTCCCACATTAAAACCCCGAACGACCAGCTGGAAGAGACAGACACACATTCATCAGATCACTTTACCAGTACAACACACATCAAACACGCCCCTCTCGTGCTTCATATTACCCTTTCAATCAGTGTTTTGACTGTAAATACAGTGCGAGTATATTGGCATTCGACAACCAGCATTCTGTTCAGTTATTCTCTGTTATTTAAAGGGGTCATATGATGCAGTGTCAAGGTTGCCGTGCGCTGGGCAGTGTGACAAGCGCTGGGGGCAGAAAGACGAGCGTACGTGGCAAGCCTAAAGCTCAAATCCGAAGAGATAGTCTTTAAAAAGTTAAGAGTCAGCCACCCTACCTCAACGGCTCGTTCCGAAACACACCCCCACAGATCGAAACGTCACTATTGGACAAGAGGCAGAACCGGCTAAATTTTCACGCAAAGAAAGGCGGCGTAACTTTATTCTCGCTGTAGTATTGTTGTTGCCGCCACCATGTCGTGAAGGCGCTGTGTGTTTCGTTGTGAAAGCAAAACTACTTTGTTTGGCCTTCCAAAAGAGGACGATATCCGCTTTGTCATGCCTAGACCTGATCCGTGCTGTGCGGAGGAATCACCAACTTTCTCTGTGAGTCGCTGATCGCTTTCCCGTGGACTAAGCGGAGGCCCAGCCCGGTTCTCACCATGATTGGGTGCCGCAGGCCCTCCAGGTCCGACCTCCTCTCGTCGAACCCTCCGCCCACGTCCGTTTCTCAAGCCGTGCCGCCTTCTTCTGCATCCAGCCCGCCGGCCTCCACTTACTCAAGCCCACCATGTGTGACACTGTGTGTTTCGTTGTGCAAGCGAAACTACTTTGTTTGACCTTCAAAAAATGGACACGACTAGAAATCAATGTTTAAGTTGTATTTACAACACTGTTCAACAGTTCAACCCAAATATTCAGATGTGTGCACACATTTTATGGAGGACTGTTTCCTGACCCTGGGAGAGTAGACTACAATGCCGGCTCTTCTAACTCACAGACTGTAAGTACGTTTTTTTTATAGTTAAGGAGTTTTTTATATATATATTTTTTTTATATTTAAAGTGAGTTTTTTTGGGCAGTGTAGAGTATGGCTTGTTGTTTGTCATTTCTCCGATTACAAATGAAGACATGGTTTTATGTTTACGTGGCGCGTGCAATCGCACGCGTTAAAAAGACAGTATGACCATTATAATCCCTAATTATGTCCCCACTGGATGCAACGAATGCCTCGTTTATAATGGGTTTTCATGTTTTTTTGAATCATGGCATCATCACATATGTGAGGGCTAACATTTCCGTCACATGCTGAGTTATTCGGGCCCAATCATAACGCACTGGATACTGCCAAATCAAGCACACCTTGGCTTTCCAAACGCGTGAGCTTTGTAAAAATCGAAGCGTTTCAGAAAGGCGGGCAGAGGAGAAACCATAATGTACAGTATGTGGAAAATATGTGTGGAAAATAAATAAATTATTTTTTTAACCTTAAACCGCATAAACACATTTCATTACACCAAATACACAAAATAATGTTCTTTTTAGCAACATCATATGACCCCTTTAACAACAACTTCACTATCCCCAAAATTTGGATGAGGAACGCGCGGTTGAATGAAGCCTCGCCTCCAAATCCCAATTGAGTCTCATTTACAGTAGTGATATTTGTTGGCGCTAACAACGCAGTAGCTGTTGAGGTCTCAATGTGGTCTTTCTGCCAGCGTCCCGGACTGTGGGACCACTTTTACACGACTCAAATGGCTCTGGACTCAAAGCTGGCTTTTGTCCTCAATGGAACGCCACAATGACACATATTGTCCAGCCAAAACAAACATTAGCGAGACCCACAGGAAACAAACGTCCAGATTGCGGAAGATTGTAGCGGGGAATGATTTTTCAACACGTGCCAATTCAGTGTTGCTTCATCTAAGACGAGGAGGGGGAAAAAACACGCAAAATGATAAGAGTTTCCACAGAGGGTTTCTGACCTTTGACTCATCATATATGCGAGTTAAAAGCTTCCCAAAATAGGCCAGCAGACATGCAGAGCCAGAACCCCTTATTATCTGCATAAGCTTTTATTTATCCTGCGGACTTAACAAAAGCATTTCACAATCACAAGAAATCAATGCGTTACACAACGTGCTTGAGAAATACATCTCTACAACTATACACACAGGTTAGTAGAAAAGAAAAGAGGTGAGATTTCTTTAGCATCTCAATTGCTTCTCGTAAATAGCAATGAGAATCAGTGGAGAGCATATTTGAGACTTTGGTGTAATCTCCTGCTTCTCAGATGTTTCTCCTGAGAAAAAGACTCTAAAATGGTCTCAGATACCACCATTTGCACTCAATGAGATCTCAATACGAACTCCAATATTTCTCAAAGATTCCGTGGAGGGCAAATTCGAAACTTTGCTTTGGTCTCTTGCTTCAAGACTTGAAAAATAAAATGCCTCAAAACATGCTCCGATACCAACATTCACAATCATTGAGATCTCGATATGAACTCCAATATGTCTCATAAAGATTCAGTAGAGAGAACAGTTGAGAGAGTCTCAAAATGTTATCAGGTATCAAAGTTTGTGATCAACATATCAATATGAATTCCAGTATTTCTCAGATTCAGAGGAGAGCAAATTTGAGACTTTTCTTTGGTCTCATGCTTATTTAGATGATTCTCCTGAGGAACAAGACTCTGTTCCTGAAAACGATCTCAGATACAAACGTTTGCGATCAATGAGATCTCAAAATGAACTGTTTCTCAAAGATTCAGTGGAGAGTAAATTTAGACTTCACCGTAGTCTCCTGCTTCTCAAATGTTTCTCCTGAGAAAAAGATACTAAAATGTCTCAAAATGTGCTCAGATACCAAAGTTTGCAATCAAAATCCATTATGAACTCTAACATTTCTCATAAAGATCACAGTAAGTTTCTATTCACATAAATTGAATACCTCTAGTCTAAACAACTATCGTCTCATTTATGTCTATTTCTCCTAAGGTGTTTTAGGAGAAACATCTGAGACTGAGAACTCATCAAGTCTCATTAGCTAGAAAAGAGCAGCCTTTGAACAACAGTTTTCCTCTGGTTGTACTCTTTTCTGTTGACCCACAGCACTCACAGCACACAAAGCAAAGCACAAAGGCTCTCTGCTTTGGTTTATTCCTGCGGTTACCGGTCATTGTGTTTGTTTGTTTATTCAATCAGTTACCCAGTTTGTCTTCTTCTCGTTTTTATCTAGCGCTGCATCTTCTCTGACATGTTTGCCAAATTCATCATCTCTTTTCAGTCACCCCATGTAACCGAGGCTAACCTCCCAATGAACGATCACTCACACTGAGAGAACAAAAAGGGTCACTGCAATGTCCTCTTGAAACCTTGCACTTCAATGCAATAGGCTGCAAATGGCTTGTGTGCAAATTATAAAGCTGTATGCTAGACCTTGCTTGCTAATTAGCAATGAACGAATGACACATTTTACTTGAAAATTAAGAGAAAAAAAATATTGCATAAAGAAAATATTTGTCATGGAAACAATTCCATAATGCATAAAATAAAATAAAATTTCAAAAAATAAAATAAAATAATTAATCAATCAATTAGTTGTTTTGTTATTTTATTTTGACAAATTTCATGAGATGAACTCTAAATGCTAACTAGGCAATAAAGGTAAAAAGTGACCCAATTTTATAGGTTTATAAAGGCCTACACCTTTCTTTAATCTAATTTAGCTGACCTTGCATGAGGCCGGATGAACCTCAACCATAAAAGCCATCAATTTAACATCCTGAACAAACAGGAAATTCACACACATGCATCCATATTTCCATTTTTGCAAGCTCTGCAGCTTACATCCCATTCCCCACACTCTTAAAAATAAAGGTGCTTCAAAAGGTTCTTCAAGCGATGCCATAGAAGAACCATTTTTGGTTCCACAAAGAACCATTCAGTCAAAGGTTCTTTAAAGAACCATCTCTTTTTGTAACCTGAAGAACCTTCTTTCGCACCAAAAAACCTGTTGTCAAACAGAAAGGTTCTTCATACGTAAAGGTTCGTTTATGGAACCAGTTAACAAAAGGTTCGGCTAGTAGCGCGCGTGTGAACACTTTATTGTGGGGGTAAGAGTGCAGGTGTCTGTGTTTGTCAAACATACCCATAATTTTATGTAAGTGTGGGTATTAATTTGCATATGATTCATTGTATGGGAATGCTTGTCTGCTCTCTGAGGACAATCAAAGCTCGGGAACCGTTAGGGTGGAGCTGATGGTGTATAGATTAGCATTTGAGCCCCGAACAAAAGTTCCAGCAAATTGTGCCATCAATAAGGGTCTCTTTGCTAATTGATTTGATTTTAAACAGCAGGGCAGGACCCACACAAGGTCTGCAAACAGACAAGAAGCTAATTAGCTGACGATATTACGCAACATATATCATTCGGGGTGACCAGTATGACCAATTCTTTTATATAAGAATCTTTTTTTGGGGTAGCATCGAATGCCATTGCCATTAAATAGCGCACAAATGATCATTTGGAACCGCTGCTTTATGCAAACCAAAAAGATCGACGTATTAAACAAATGAATGGAGACGTTATGTTCAGCCTGTGACCTGCAGCCAAAACTTCAAAACATCCCAAAAGTCCGCATGAAAATCCAAAACATGCAGCCAAAGGCGTAACTTTCCGTTTCGTTTTATACTTTAAGAGACAAAAAAAAAAATCTGGTGAGCGTAAAATGAAAGGGAACAAGCATGCAACTATAGCGGGTTAACGCAAACTACAAACGCCAGTGTTATTCCGGGCTGCATGGGAAATAAAAAGAAGGGGAAGGAGACTTCAATTGTTCAAAAAAAAAAAAACAGTGAGAGTAGGGTGTGAAGAGCTTGGATGGAGGATTGTTCCGGGGACGGAGTCGGGAAGGGAAGAATAAGAGGGGTCATTTCCTCGGGGCTCTGTGCGGTTGAAGTGCTGGCCCGTCTGAAAGCTTTGAAGCAGTCGTCATATATTGACCACGCCACTGGTCTCAACGTCGATTGAGGCGGGGGAAGGGTCTCTCGCTTTTTCTGTGTAAGGCGCTGGCCAGCGGAACAGCGCGGCGTGCTTCTTGTTCCTCTCTGCCCTCAAAAACACTTCCTTAACTTCCATCACTCGTGCCCTGTTTTTCACAAGGGGCAACATTCTGTACGGGCCAATCGGAGAATCACCTGCCAGCATTCCTATTCTTTCCCAAACTACTTACTCGGCGTTACACAACACACCCACCAGCACAGTAGAACTGTTGTTCTGCACCTCCAACACTTCGAACAACTTTTCAATTTGTAGAAAGGAAAACAGGCCCTAATGTAGTCATTTAGACTTGGATCCCTAACACTTTGTGGGCAGAACCACCAGAGCAATCCCAGCACCAATTAGGGCAGAAATAACAGCTATCGTCACCAGTCCTTGGGGGTAACATGGGGGCATTACAAGGTACCGCGTTGCCGTAATGCATATTACTTTTTTCAAGTACCTATGAAGTAACGGATCTACTTTTAATTTCCAAGAGAAGTATCGGGTTGTCTTAGTTTCTTTGTCAAAGTCAGTACGCAAGTTACTTTTTTTTCAATATTATTGAGTTTGGCAGCTCTCCTGTCCCCATGTTAGGAGAATCAGGAAGATGTTAGGCTGGTAGTTCTAAGAATATGAATATAACATTCATTCCTCTCCCGCACGGGAAAAAAACCAAACAGATTCATATTCCTCACAATGACGTAAAAATAATGCACTCAGAATAGGACGCAACCTGCAATAATTAAAGGTGTTTACACACACAAATATCCTTTATTTATTTACTCCCATTCTATTTAAGCCAATGTCATTTGTGCTGTCTGACCTTCGATTATCCAGTTCAACACGGGCTAATACGCAAAATTACGTTATACAAACATTTGTGTGTCTTTGTTTTTTATTGCTGAAGTGTGCTGAAATTTCTTCTACTGCATTCTACTGTACGGACGTAAATATACTTTCCCTTCAGGGCGCGGTGCGGCTTCTTCATTTCACTTTTGGGTGCGAAAAGGCTTTAATCTGCCAAAAATAGAACTTTTTATTGTTAAACAACAAGCAAGCCCTGTCCAATTTACACAGTAGCAGGTGCAAAGCAACGTACCGCATTACTTTTTCCCACAAAAAGGGAACTAAGGTAAACGTAATTAGGTTACTTTTTTCTGGAGGTAGAACGCAGAGTGTAATGATTACTTGTTAAAAGTAAGGCTGTCTCGGGACGAACACTGATTGGTGACTATTATGCAAATGTATCTTTATATTGGCAACACAGTTTCAGCTGGTGCTGTGAATATGCATTCAGAAAGGTTTGTGTATGTAAATTTGTTTTATTGCTTAATCATAAATAATAATCCTAGGCTCGGGGTGGGCGCCTGAATCCTGACAATATTCAAGGAAACAGCGGCAAAAACTCGGGCTCTTCTATGGTAGTGACTTTTCTTGGGCTCTTGGGCCACTGGCATTGTATGTGAAGCCTGTTTCCGCCACTGAATAAAAAGTAAAAAAGGTAACTGGTGGCAGACTTATTTTATCTCACTGGAAGTTTGTGAGTGGTAACCGCATCTCCCAACTGGTCTTTGTTGCGGGTGTCTCAGAAATTGATATAGGAAGGAAACTTGCAAAACTTTAATTTATACGGTAGGCCACTTCAAAGTAAAAAATTACTTATTTTCCGTCAGACGTTTGAACATACACTCACAATTACATGTAAATCACAGTAAATTACATTCTATAAAGTCGCAACTGCATGTTATAAAGGCATAATTGCGTATATAAACTCACAATTGTGAGAAAAAAGTCGCCAGAACAGACTTCCCTAACATCTTGCTGAACATTTTTCTTTTTCTATGCTTTCACTATTTCTTAATCCCTCTGTTCAACCTTATACTATTCTGGACAGTGCTTGAAATTTTGTACTGCAAGCACTTTTGTGATAGAAACTCTGTAAATGAATAAATGTAAATGTTCCTGGTACGATAGAGGAGATTATTGGTTGTAAACACAGGGCGAAAGAGGCCTAAAATCATTGTTTTTTTCATGACATGTCCCCTTTAAAATGAAAAAAAAACAAAACAATGAAGGACATAAACGGCTTACTTACACATCGCTCTGGTGCGTATAGACTCGGTCGAACAGCGCCTCTGGAGCCATCCATTTCACCGGCAGACGACCCTACAGACATCAATAGGAGAAAAGGTCAAAGATGGGCAACACAACAACATCCAGATACTGTGACACTCACATCTTCATCTGTACTAGACCCTTGTTAGCCTGGAATTTCATTAAGCCCCAAGCAGCCAATAATGATTGGCAATTAAATCTTGTTGGGACGTATCGCCAAACTCTAATTTCCCTCAGGAGTCATTGTGGGGTTATAAATTGAAGCTAGTGGAGAAGATACAAGAGTCAATGTCATTTGGAGTGCTAGATCCAATAAGAAGGGCCCCAAGTTCACAATCTCCTGGCTCACAGTGTTTTATTCAGACGGGGTTGAACTAGTGTAATTGAATCTAACCCCAGCCATTAATCAGTCATCAGTATCTCTCAATCTGGGCTTTGCTCGTTGTTTTAATAATGGCAAACTATGTTTAAAATATTCATGGCCAGATCTATGTGACCTTGATAAGAATGGAGAAATAAATCAGGACTAAAGCCGTACTGATGAATAACGTATGGAAAAGTTGACGCTTACATTTACTTCCCTGTTGTAAAATCCAAGTTCTACCAGTTCTACCGGTTGGCAAGCTGGTTTTTTAGACAAGGTTGCTGGTTTTCTACTGGTCCAACTAACTCTAACCAGCATAACCTAGAAGGTCCGATAGGTTGAAACCAAGTGGAAATCTAACTGATCAACCATCTAAGCCAACTAACAACCATAAATATCCAACTAGAATCATGCACAATAAGAATACAAATGTTTAATAATTAAATAGGGCCAGTTTTGATTTAAATCCAACTGATCAACCATGTATGCCATCTAACAACCATAAACGACCAACTAAAATCATGCACAATAAGACTAGGAATGTTTATTAAGTAAGTAAATAGTAAGTAAATGATTTCATGTTGATCTTTCATGAACATTGACCCAAACTAAGGAGCTCTCAATATATCCCCCAACACTCTTTGCTCTGAGTGACCTAAACTGCTCAATGATTTACTTACAGCCGTAAACAGGAATCTCCGGAGTGGCTAGATACTGGTATAGCGAAGTGTGGTGTGAATGGGGATGCGTGTTAAGGGCTGGTGCTAGGTAGTGGTGGTAGTTTGTTGGTCACTAACATTTCTTTGCTCATAGATCTTGAACAACGAAGCTTTTGGAATAAATAGAAGAGGTCATGACCAAAGTAACAAAGGAGCTGAAATCACTTAAGCACGCCGGGACTGCCTGTGGAATCTGCAAATCATGTGGCCAAGTGAGCTGCGAAGATGAGTGGGGTGGGATGTTTGGCAGCTAAACATAGGGGGGTTTGGAAAAGGAGAAGAAATGACAGCATATAAAAAGGTCAGAGAACAAAGAATCGATGGCAGGATGCTTAACGGTCGAGCGGGGGAATATGTCGTGTATAAAGACGCTTCAATACCCAATGAGTCTAAACATAGCCATGTAGATAGTTGTGTACACGTAAAACATCGACAGACTTAAACCCATTTTAGCAGACCAGCATTTAATTTCATTTAAAGTCGGTATTCTTTAACCATAAAAGTGTGATCCAAAGTATTGATGTGGCTTTACTATTGCAAACGAGGTGCCAATCAAGTTTGTGTTTGGTTTTTTTGTGAAGGAGAAAGAATTCTTAATTTTATTCAAAAGGGACACATTAATTGATCCAAAGACATTTAGAATGTTGCAAACATTTCTATTTCAATTATTGTTCTTTTGTACGGTGCATGTAGCCAAAATCCTAAAAAAGTTATTCTCGGCTTTTCCTTAAAAAGAATAAACAGCACGCTGAAGGATAATGTACAGTGAGACTGGAGTAAGGGGGGCTAGAAATTCATGTTTGCATCGCAGAATACCTTTTTTGTTGAAAGTATAAGGGGTTCCAATAGAAACCTGTAATAAGTATTTCGAATTGCACCGTTTTTTATAGCTTTAGTCAATAACACAGGCCTTGGTGGAGGGATGGCAGGAGGATCTTCCTTTCAAAAACGTGGGTATGTTCTTGGTCAACTTCTATTTAAACATCACTAATGGAGTTCCGTTACTGTATCCATAACATCAACAAATGACTTGCATAGCGCGATGACAATCAACAAGAAATGTTGTTGTTCACGGGTAAAAGGAGTGTCATCCTGACGACATGAAACTCACATTTGTGTCTTTTGTTAGTACTGATGGTGTGGGAACGGTCTCTGGCCGGCCAAAGCTGCAATCTTCATAACTTTCCTGTTCCGTTACCAACACATTCTGGGCAGCCAGATCCCTTGGCTACGACTGGCACAGAGATTAAAGAACGATAGTAGAGAAGCATAAATCAGTCAACCGAGCGGTGGTGCACCTTGGAAACACAGACGAAATCACCCAACACAGACATAGACCCAACAGCAAAGTTGTTAGGTGCTGTTGATGATAAGATTTGAGAGCGGTGAAGTGTCTGAGTCAAGCGAGTAGGAGCGCTCTCTGACGTGTCTCTGCAATGGTGCCAGAACGGGAAGGGCAGGAGCGGTGATTACAGGTTTTAATGTGGGGTTAGCATTCGCGGGAGTTGAGGGGGCGTGGCTAAAAGATGTCGTGCACACTGGCCGTGGATTCAGGTCAATGACTTCGAAAAATGTTGGCATGAATCGGTATTGTGGAGACGGCGTTGAATGCTCTTTAAAAAAAAAAAAAAATGGTGGGATGTCCAGAATAAATGGGCCTTGAAAAATGGGCGTTGTTAATAAACTTTTATAGGCAAAGCCATCAGCATGAAGTCTGGGTCCATTTCTGATTTAATAGACAGGATAACTGCTTTTGGTTAAAAAGTTTGGACAATAGATGTTGAAATCTATAACTGGCTAGGGGAACAAAGCAGAATATAGAGGTGTGCACAACAAAAGAACGCGGGGGCGTTGAATCGATTGTCATGGGCCGTGGACCCGATTGGGCAGAACTATCGCGGAGGCTAGTCCCGGCAACTGGGTGTTGTCTTTCTTCTGGTGCGGTTCTTTTCTATCTTCTTTTTGTGCTGACTGCTGCTGGTCGCTCTACTTGCCTTATGTTGGGGTAGCAAGACGCTGAGACATCAAGCACCTGTTACTGACTAAATTCTATCACACTGAATCTAATTATATGGACATGCTATTGTCCGCTACAGTTCTAGCCAAGTTTGCTTCGAAATTTAAGAAGTTTTACAGTTAGGACACTGTATTGTATTCTTCCGGGTTTATTGACCATGAGAATCTTTGCAACGAGTCTGCTGCCTGCGCTGACCTAAACAGGCATTAGAAAATAAAAGTGACTTGACTTGAATTAGAACGAGGGCCTTGAGACCACACCATTGAACGAGTTATTTTAAGTGACAGTTTGCTAAACTTAAGTGAGGTATTTGATATGGATTGCATTGTGCGAGGGGATAGGGGTCATAACCCTTCTGTCAGGCTAAATACTCCATGGGTGTGCACGGGCTCCTTGATAAGTGGCAGGGGACACCGAAAGTCTTTGAATGTGAGATGCCATGATCTGAAACTAACTGGGAAACTGTGTACTACTCGGGGGGCTATATAGTATGAGATACGTAGGAGCGGGGTGGGAGGGGGGTGGGGGGGGGGGGTGACTCTCTCTCTTAACGGTAACGTTCATTTCCATTACCCCGTGGGCCCGCCGAGCCCTTCACATACCTCCCGAATGTTTCCCTTAGATGCATACTCTACTATGACATATAGCGGACCTGTGAAAGAGAGAGAGAGTCAACTGCCTGTCATCCCACTGTCATTTATACAGGTGAGAGCTTAAATAATAGTTAATAACCCCAAAGAAAATTTGTGTCAAAATCATTTACTCAAGACTCACACCCCTCTAGGTTATTTTGCAAACATGTGTGCGTGCTTTCCTCCTTAAATTTAGCAAGGAGCAAAACAAAAAAAATCAGTTTTAGAATAAATGTTGGAACACAAGAGTTGGTTTTCTGGTAGCCATGGACTTTCATAGTAATTAGTTTAGTTTTTTATTTTTTTTTTTTTTTTTTTTTTCCCTTACGATGGGGACTTCAAAGGCTGCAGCAACCCTTTTTTGGTTACCAACTAACTTCCAAATATCTTTGGAAAAACAAAAATACGCGGGGTACGGTTTGGAACAACTTGACGGTGAGTAAACGATGACAGAATTTAATTTTGAGGTGAACTACCTCTTTAAAATGCATGAGATTTCCACTCACCGTCCTGTGTGCACGCTCCCAACAGATTGATGATGTTCTTGTGCCGGCCAATCATCTTCATCATCTCCATCTCTGACACCAGGTCAGAAAGATCTTTCTCTGTTGCATCATCTAGAAAGGTTCAAAATAAAACACAAAATAAACATAGTGTCCATTGTGCCCACTCAACCAAATGTAATCTGCTTTTTTAGGAAAAATCCTAAATAAATCCTGTTAGTTCTTCCTGATTCCTGCTCGCTACACTGTAAAAGTGCAAAAAACTGTAGCATAATATTCATATATATGCACATTATACATAATGCAATAGTAGTATGAGTGGTACGTTAGTATGCCATACATGCAAACGCATCCTATATGAGTAGATTGGCTGGATTGGCTGTCTGTGTCCCAGTGTAACTGTCTGTGTGGTTTAGTGTTACACTGAAGAGCCGCGCTCTTACACAGCTCTCCTTTCATTGCCTCACAATTAAAAAGCGTTTCTTCCATTTAGAGTAATTACCTTAGAGACAGTCGCCTTTTCATTATCTGCCTGCTGATCACTGGAGCGAACCTGACACAATCCACTGACCACCCTTCCTGTCTTATCTTACTCCAGCTTCTTTTGCTAAGAATGCTGTGCACTCTTCCTTCCATACCAGATTCATCAACGCTTCAAGACCTTCTCTAAAAATTGGGTTTTTGTGAATTCTCTTGGATACTTTACAGTGGCAAAAAAAAAAACGTTACTTTAGTATTATAAATATACTTTTACATTATTTATTAATATTTTAACCTAGCTTATATTTTTATTCTCCTTTTTTATTTATTTTAGTTTTATTTTAGTCGTTGGTTATGTGCTTTTTCCATTTTGTATTATGTTATTATATTTCTTATAAATTATTTACTTTTTTATTATAAACTTTCAGTTTCATTTTTGAGCTTTAGTGTTTTAAGTTGTGCTGCTGTAAATTGTAATAGATTATATCTATATCTATATATATACATATATATATATTTATATAGTACCAGAGGGGCAAAAGTATTTAGTCAGAAAACCACCA
Source organism: Sinocyclocheilus anophthalmus (assembly GCA_018155175.1). Classification (NCBI taxonomy): domain Eukaryota; kingdom Metazoa; phylum Chordata; class Actinopteri; order Cypriniformes; family Cyprinidae; genus Sinocyclocheilus; species Sinocyclocheilus anophthalmus. Next base: position 36,374 of record JADLZN010006735.1, read on the forward strand.
GTTGTGCAAGTTCTCCCACTTAAAAAAAGATGAGAGAGGCCTGTAATTTTCATCATATTTATACCTCAACTATGAGAGACAAAATGGAAAAAAAAATCCAGAAAATCACATTTGTAGGATTTTTAAAGAATTAATTGGTAAATTCCTCTTTAAAATAAGTATTTGGTCACCTACAATCAAGCAAGATTTCTGGCTCTCACAGATTTGTAACTTCTTCTTTAAGAGGCTCCTATGTCCTCCATTCGTTACCTGTATTAATGGCATCTGTTTTGAACTTGTTATCAGTATAAAAGACATCTGTCCACAACCTCAAACAGTTACACTCCAAACTCCACCATGGCCAAGAACAAAGAGCTGTCAAAGCACAACAAAAACAAAATTGTAGACCTGCACCAGGATGGGAAGACTGAATCTGCAATAGGTAAGCAGCTTGGTGTGAAGAGAATCAACTGTGGGTGCAATTATTAGAAAATGGAAGACATACAAGACTATTGATAATCTCCCTCGATCTGGGGCTCTATGCAAGATCTCACCCCGTGGGGTCAAATGATCACAAGAACTGTGAGCAAAAAATCCCAGAACCACAAGGGGGGACCTACGATATCAACCCTGAACTGAACACACACCAAATGCAAACCCCAACCAAAAAAAAAGGAGCTGGGACCCAAAGTACACAAAGGCTTAATTCCATCAGTACACCCTACAACCCGACACTTGCGCCGCGTCAAGGGACTCAATTATCCTGCAGTGGCCAAGACGTGGTCCTTCCCGTGTTCCCCCTGTTTCTTAATCTGCCGATACAGCAATATCCCAGGGCGAGTGCGCTGTCTGAAGTTTGCGAAGAGCATTTGGATGATTCCAGAGAGGATATGGAAAGAGAAGTCATCTGGTCAATGAAACCAAAATATAAACTTATTTGGGAAAATAACCTATAAAACTTTCAATCTTGGTCCCGTTTTGGTTAGTGAGAAAGGAATGCTGAGTTTTGGCAAATGCAAGAACAAACGTCATATCCCGGTTACTGGTCAAGCTTATGGGGGGGGTGTAAAACATATGCATGCTTTGGGGGTGTTTTTCTGGGCAAAGGGACCCAGGAGCAAGGAGACGGGAACTGATCCGTGTAAACTAAAGAATAATTGACGATGGGTGGGGGTGCCAAGGCCAGACTGTATCAGTGAGATTTTGTAGTGAAAAACGCAGTGTCCTTTAACCAAAAAACCCAGAATCCCTTCCATCTAGTGCAAGGGCAATTGAAGATGAAAACGTGGCTCGTTCTAGGGGAATTGAAGATGAAACTAAGTGGCTGGCTGGAGTCTTTCAGTCATGACAATGATCCCAAACACAACTAGGGTAACGGCCATCGAGGTGGGGGTCCCGCGGAAGCAACAAGGAGTGCTTCGTAAGTAAATCATTTCTAATGTGTCCTGGAGGGACTGGATTGCTTCTAGCCATTCTCCAGATCTCACCCTGCCCTCAAACATACCACCACCCATATAAAAAAAAATCTTTGGAGGGAGTTGAAAATCCCCGGGAGTATGAAAATCCGTGTTGCCCTCAAAGCCCCAGCGCGACAAAAAGGACGCCCCAAAGAGCATTAACTGGGCTCTAAGAGTAGATCATCCTGCATGTAGGAATGATGGGCCGAAAAAAAATACTCGCTCCTAGGGCGAACAGTGGTGTGAAAACTCATTTTGAAAGAGACCTTACAGAAAAATTGTTTGTCATTGCTATTTGTCGTCCGTACCAAAGGTATCATTAACTAGTAGTATCTGAGAATGAATTTTGTTATTTGGTACCCAATATGCTTATTTTCCCTCACCGTGGGATGAAGGGGGGGGGGGGGGGAAATTTCAAATAAATTCTTTAAAAAAAATCGCGCTACCATAAGAAAAAATCGCTACAGCATGGTGATTTTCTTTCGCTGCTGGAATTTTTTTTTTTTTTTTTTTTTTTTTTTTTTTTTTCTTTTTTTTTTTTTTTGTTTTTTTTTTTTTTTTTTTTTTTTTTTTTTTGTTTTTTTGCTGTTTTGGGCCGCTTTTTCTTTTTTTTTTTTTTTTTTTTTTTTTTGTTTTTTCTTTTTTTTTTTTTTTCTCAGTTTTGCTCTCATGTCATAGTTTGAGGGTATAAACCTATGATGACAATTACAGACTCTCTCACTGCTTTTTTAAAGTGGGGATAAAGGCAAAGAAACTTGGCACAAAATGGGTTGCTGACTAAATCTACACTTTTTTTTTTTTTTTTTTTTTGTTTTTTTTTTTTTTATTTTTGTTTTTTTAACTTTTTTTTTGTTTTTTTTTTTTTTTTTTCTTTTTTTAGTGGTTTATTTTTTTTTTTTTTTTCTTTTTTTTTTTTTTTTTTACTTTTTTTTCCTTTTTTTTTTTTTTTTTTACTTTTTTTTTTTTTTTTTTTTTTTTTTTTCCGGATTTTTTTATTCTTGCCCTGTTTTTTTTTCCACGACGCGGCACTGTATCATACACAGGTGTGCGATACGGAAATATTCCGATTTCCCTACATATCCAGCCGACGGAAATTATTTATTCTCGCGTAATGTGTCCCTAACCGTAAGAGACCGCAACATTATTCCGGACCAGTAAACAGCTCGACCCGCGATAAGTTCCGACACCCCGACCATACCACATTAAAATTTTTAAAACTGTCTTTGATTATGACCCGAATATTTGCAGACAGCCATGTTGCTAAAATCAACTTTCCATTTAAGTTACTTTTTTCATTTTTTTTATTTTTTTGCCACATTTTTTATTTTTTTTTTTTGTCCTCATTATAATGTAGGCGACTCACGAGAACCAATACGAATAGCAGCCCCACAACACCTCCATAGTGACACAGAAAAAAAAACACTAGAATTGTTGCACACACCATTTTTGGCAAATTTCTAATTAAGTGAAAAAGGAAAAAAAAAAAACCTGAAATAGAACCTCCAGCATGTCGCTTAAGTTATTACAAGACCACGTAAAACTACTTGGCTGTGATCACAAACACTACGATATTCCCATACTTAATGAATACCAAAACGCGGCGTTTTCTTACGAATCATGTGCTGGATCCATAAATTTTTTTCATTCTTTTCTTTTTTTTTTTTTTTATTTTTTTTTTTTTCTTTTTTCTTTTTTTTTTTTTTTTCTTTTGTTTCTGGATACATTCCTACGTACCTTGGTGAGGATGGTTCTACACACAAATTCATGTGGACTCCAGCTGTGTTTGATTATATCTGATTGCACTTGGATAGGACAAGTCCACACACCTGTCTGACTATACGACCTTACAGCTCACAGTGCATGTCAGAGCAAATGAGAATTATGAGGTCAAAGGAATTGCCTGAAGAGCTCAGAGACAGAATTGGCACAGATCTGGCCAAGGTTACAAAGAAAATTTCTGCTGCACTTAAGGTTCCAAAGAGCACAGTGGCCTCCATAATGCGCTTAATGGAAGACTTTAGGGATCGACGCAGTAACGCTTCCTAGCAGGGCTGGAGCCTCTGTATCGTCTATTCCAAAACTGAGCTAAAGATCGGGGGTGTGAGAAGACGCCTTGGCAGAGAGGTCGAAGAACGATACTCGCAAAGATCACTGTGGCTGAGCTCTCCTCTTGTTCAGATGATGCTAGTGCGGGAGATGGACGAGAAAAGTATGTAGAAGTCCCAGCACTGCAGCCTCCACCGTCCGGGGCTTTATTGGCAGAGTTGGCCCGACGAACTCTCTCCTCATTGCAAGACACATGAAAGCCTGCATGGAGTTGTGAGATGGTGAGAAATAAGATTCTCTGGTCGGATGAGGCCAAGATAGATTTTTTTGGCCTTAATTCTAAGCGGTATGTGTGTTGAAAACCAGACACTGCTCATCACCTGTTCCAACAGTGAAGCATGGTGGTGGCATTATCATGCTGTGGGGGTGTTTTTCAGCCTCAGGGACAGGACGACTGGTTGCAATCGAGGGAAAGATTTATGCGGCCAAGTACAGGGATATCCTGAAAAAAACCTTCTCCAGAGTGCTCAGGAACTCAGACTGGGCCGAAGGTTTACCTTCCAACAAGACAATGACCCTAGCACACAGCTAAAATAACGAAGGAGTGTTTTCACAACAACTCTGTGACTGTTCTTTAATGGCCCAGCCAGAGCCCTGACTTAAACCCAATTGAGCATCTCTGGAGAGACCTAAAAATGGCTGTCAACCAACGTTTACCATCTAACCTGACATAACTGGAGAGGATCTGCAAGGAGGAATGGCAGAGGATCTTTCCCAAAAAGACTCATGGCTGTGTTAGATCAAAAGTGTGCTTCTACTAAATACTGAGCAAAGAAAGGGTCTGAATACTTAAGACCATGTGATATTTCAGTTTTTTTTTTTTTTTTTAATAAATCTGCAAAAATGTCAACATTCTGTGTTTTTCTGTCAATATGGGGTGCTGTGTGTACATTAATGAGGGAAAAAAATTAACAAATGATTTTAGCAAAAGGCTGCAATATAACAAAGAGTGAAACATTTAAGGGGGTCTGAATACTTTCCGGGTACCCACTTGTATATATAATACAAAAAAAAAATAATATATATATATATATTTTTTTTTATATATATATATATATATATATCTATTTATATATAGGATATATATACACACACAGGTATTACATTGTTTTTTTCAGTTGTAGCAATGTTAGTATTCGCAACCTTACATTTATTTTCAGTTAGTTGCCCAGTAGCACCAGTCTTCTTTCCCTTTTTTTCTTTTTTTTTCTTTTTTTTTGGTTTAAGAAGTTTTCATCTGGTTCTTATAATTTGAGTTCCCAAAAAAAGATATTCATAGTTTTCCAACACTGCCCCTTAAAATGATATTACCCCCTAAAAATTAAAATTCAGAGATTTCGAAAAATTTTTGAACAGCCACACAACTGTCCACACAATGAAAATTCAGTAGAGTCTAAGGCTACATCCACAATCGAACCAGAGCTTTCCCTATCGCATCTAATTTTTTTTTTTTTTTTCCCCCTCGGCCTCACAAATATCTCTCATCACGAAACCATGAAACCGACACAAACCGATGTAGTATTACCTTGCCAGACTCCCTCATCGTGGCGCTGGAATTCTGCCACAGAGATACACTACAAACAGAGAAGAAGACTTGGACTATGTGCATAAACCTTGCAACGCAGTATACCAATGAAACATAGAACAATACCTGTATTGTCTGGTAATGTGTAGTTAATAAAAAAACAACATCAGTGTTTTCTGTTCATGTTTGTGTTGGCTCCGTTCGACTGTGACGTAGTGGGGGTCTGGCCTCATGGGGCGAGACTTGGCTGATAACAGTACTCGTTTCAGAATAATATACCTGATTCGCTGTACACACGAACACGCAAGGTGCCAAGGCTTTTTTTCAGATTTATCCACTCTGGGACCCGGTTTCAAAAAATATCGGTTTCACTCTCCCAAAACGCCGATCAAAAGCATAAACACGCCGGAGTGTAATCACGAAACACCTATACGCATACAAATGTTCTGCTGTAATACAGCCTAAACCCGTCTCCAGTGGCTTTACCTTACTGCATGGACAAAAAACACCAATATATTCTTAAAAATATCTTTTGTGTTTCACTGAAGAAAGAAATGAAAATGGTTTGGAACATCATCATACATAAGCCAGAGCGTTAATTTTTAGGTGAACTTTCCCTTTAAGTTTCTAAATGTTTTTAGTCTTGGGCCAGTAATTAAGCCAGGTGTAAGCGGTGAACGTGCTCTTGTTTCAAGTGTTTTCTCCGCTGCAGCCCTGCCCCCTCGGCCCTCTCAACATCCTTTAAAACTTCTTTTGAGCTGCTGGCTCCCTCCCCCACTCTCTTCTCTTTCTTTCAGTGTGAGGGTCTTTCTTTGTGCAGGTGAAGAGCGAGAGCCGTGCAGCTGGTGAGCACCGGGTCAGCTATGCGGCCTCTTGACCCGAGCTCTACCAACATCACTCGGCACCAACAAATAACCCCGCGCAGGCCCCTACAGTCAAGACCTCCTCTCCCACTTTCTCCCTTTCTCAACATATGCACATTCTCAGATCATAACAATACTTTCACGAAAATTTGCACCCAACTGAAACACTCTTAGCTTATGTGAAGTAGTTTTTTTATTTTTGCGACTGGACTGATTAGGGAGAGGCCATTATATCTGCCAGAACAATTAATCGCCTGATATTTGGCCAATTTGAGATAAATATGCCCCAGAAGCGTCCATTCCAAAAACCCTCAAAATAGATATTAATGATAAAATTCACATTTATTTTGACAAAAATGAATTAAAATAATATGCCTATACTAATACTTACGAGCTCAAAATGGCTTAAAATATATACGTATAAATAACAATAACAATTACAAAAATAATAATATGATAATTATTATTATATAATATTATATAATATATATATATATATTTTTTTTTATATATATATATATATATACATACATCTAGTATATATATATCGATAATATTATATATATATACATATACATATATAAATCAATAACTTAGTCAATTGTAAATAAAATAGTTTATAATAAGATAAAATTTTCATATAAATAACAATCCATATTAATTTAAGTAATGTATTCAATACAAATGTACATAATACTTTTATGTAATTTAATATATTATGTGTGGGCATAATTATAGATATTAAATCTTATTTTAATTTATATTATTTAATTACTATTATTTTAGGTTGATGTTATATAGTTTCCTACACTCTTAAAAACAAAAGCTGAGGTGAGGCGTCTTAGTGTGCTGCTGGGATCATAACACACTGCTGTTTTTATTGAAAATGTTCCATCTTTTCACTGACATTTTAGTCTCATAGGGTCCATATGACAATATTATTCTGTCTGCATTGTACTCTGCATGCCCGTCTGTTGTTTTTGCGAGATTTCTTTAGCTGTTTTAGCTTTAGACATTATTAGAGCTTTCTTGACATGTTTGCATCCCTTCATCTCGAACTCTTTGCTTTTCTTTGAACACTCCACTCTGCTGAGCTGGTGTGATTTGTAGCTTGTATCTGCCGGGTTTTGATCTTTCACTCGAGTACCATCTATATATGAACCAGTCGTTTTGTGATTCACAACATCAGAGAAGTAGCTCCCTTGTAAATAGCATTTCGAACCATTTGAAAGGTGACGCCCACAACAATTTATGAGCTGATGAGGTTAAAAGTCAAGTAATTCCCACCATCCTACATCTGATGAAGCCATTAGTGCTGAAATGTTTCGAAAAAATTCAAATAAATGCAAAAAATGGACCAGTTACACAGAGTTGCAAAGACCTACATGATTAAAACCCTTCAGACCCTGTTAACATGCAAGTAAACTATGGCTAAATGTTGATTTAGGACACGCACCACAGTACAGTTTTACTATAAATATTTACCTTTCAGCATCTTGACAGCCACCGTCACGGCCTCTTTAGGTTTGTCCTTGTCGATGCCCAGAGCTTCAGCCATCACTACCTGCCCAAAGCAGCCCTCGCCAAGCGGTTTACCCAAAGTTAACCTGTACAAACAAACACCAAAAAACACAAACATTACAGAGAAACCCAAAGCTCTTGGCAGGCAATATTTATGCCCATTTGCATGAGCATTTCAATCCATCCAGACAGACTTTTTCAGTCTCCAGATGCGATTATGATGCCAAAAAATGCTGTCTAGTTTGGAAACATGTTGCATTAGCGACATCTAACCGTATATCAGAGTTGCAAGTGCGCGTGTTGTGTTTACTTAACTCGTAGGTGTTAAGTGGATGCCCTTTGCCTTCCATTGCAAAGCTTACATTAGACATTAGCGAGTGTGACAGCTGAATGTCTGGCTGGGAGATCTAGAGTTACGGTCCTCTGGGGGGAGCAACAATATGCCTTTGGGGATTTACAGACTTTCTTAAAGTGTGTAAGAGAAGGCCAGATACTGGGGTTAACGCTTGACTAGCGCACTCTGGTCAAGTGCAAAAAAAGATTAGAGCATGTTTCAGGAGAGTGTTGTAACGTATACATCAGTTAAGAGACTCCCACCTTTTTAAAGGGCTAAAGTGTAGTACATTTATATATATAAAGCAATATATAATTTTCACATATGTGACCCTGGAGCACAAAAGTCTTAAGTCGCTGGGGTATATTTGTAGCAAAAGCCAAAAATACATTGTATGGGTCAAAACTCCAAAAGCGCCTATGTTTTTTTTGTGTTTATTGTAATATTTGAAATATATATAATGTTATTTATAAAGAATTACACTCATATTTTGTAGTTCAAATGGTTTTCTTTACAATGAAAATTTTTTTTTAAATTTCCTCCATTGTATGTGTGTAGGGTAAACATTTGAATTTGAGTATGTCAAATTTAGGCGAAAATACCAAAAAACGCCCTGAGCTTAAGTGGTTAATTAGCCCTAGTTTGGAAACAAACCCACCCTCAAACATTAAAACACAATCACACACACTTCATCTTCATCCCTCATGATAACTGTGACATTCGACCTCTTGCCCTGCCAGTGGCCCTCAGTCAACCTTTGATTGACAGGAGCTGGGGTCTGTCCCCGGCCCCCTGCAGCACTGGGCTATGTAAGCATTCACACCCGCACTGGGGCCCGGGGCCGATCTGAGGCTGTGATAACACAATACCCCTCTGTGCTGTACGGTCAATGGCGGCCTCTGTCTACTCCAGCCCACCACAGATAATCAATGTTATGTTTATCCTACATGCCGACCGCAAACGTTAACATTCCACAGTTTTCAGCCCAGCATGCGCCCTGGGGCACATCATGCGGGGATGAAGACAGCAGTCCAAAAAAAATAAAATAAAAAAAAACTTAATCTTACCTTTATGCTGATAATGATTGAATAATAAACATTTATGTCTATTGTATATGTATTAGTTTTATGTAATATATTAATTAAATTTAATATATGACACCACTTTTATAATAAATGGTATACTTAACTCATTAAAATAATTATTTTATTTTATGAATAAATTAACTAGTTTTTTTTACTTAACTGTATATGACAGTACTGGTTAACATTTTTTTTAGAATTGATTTATGAAAAACCTAGAATTGATATGTTTCTCAGTAAAGCTTATCAAAATATATGTACCTAAAAGACATTATAAATTTATTGTATGTATTATATTTTATAATAATTTAACGGGCAAATTTATTTAAAATTCATTCTTTCCAGTAAAATCAGATATTATCAAAATATATGTACAGTACATACAGTAATTTTTCCTATATTACCTATTTTAGATAATTAAAATATTTATAAATGACCACAAGACTGAATTCATTTACACACATCTAGAATCAATAATGATTCCATAAAATCAGTTCTGAAAGCCTTATGCACAGTAAACAGACAAATACACTGTATAGTATTTTGTAAACAATAAACAACCCTAACAGTGTTAATTTCGTATGAGGATCAATTTGTCATAATTTGTCAAAACGACATTTTTTTCACACGAACAAAAACTCTTTTTGAATGACAAAAACTAGGACGTAAATCTATTGACATTTTCGTCAATGAATAAAAACTAGACGAAAACGCTAGGGAGGGACGATTTGGGAAGAGATTCGTTCAAAACGAATCTGCTGCGTGGTTCGGAGTTTAGATGCGTACATATGAACCGGCGGAACATAAGCTAAAATACACTTGCTGCACATCACATAAAACTTTCAAAAATGTCAATATGTGGGAGTAAAAGAAGAGCATACATATAAACTCTGAACGACGCCAAGAGCGAGAAATTCATTCAGGTTCCGTTTTCTGACAGGTTTTCTGCATCACAGCGTGCGAGTACTCTTTTGCGTCGCATGAACGGAGAATTACACAAAATTATGTCGAATTGTCTGTTTTGACGAGCATTCACATAAACACAGTTGATTACGTCTTAAGTGAACGTAAACAGTAGGGAGAACGTGTATCAGAACATTGCATCCATTGCAGCTGTGCATTCGGTTTTAAAGGGATAGCAGCCTAATTTAATTGCTATTGTCCGAGCATTAATGTTAATCAAATAAAATAAAAAAGACGAGAAAATCACTCACTGCTCTTGACTAAATAACTTTAGTAGCCCTCTATATTAACTAAATTTATTCTAGAATAAATATGTCTGCTGCAAGAATGAAGAATTGGTAAACAAGTTGACATCAAGAATGCATAATTAGCCTATATAACCATTGGTATTTCATTAAAAAGTAGACCACCCAGCTTGTATCTTGTTCTTTGTAAGAAGTGGTTTTATTTTAACATAAAGGCATGTTGTGTGTCACCGCCGTTAAATCTGTGTCTATCATTATAAAACTTTAATATCAAACCTATATAATGAGTTTGTAAATTTTAGAGAAATGCTTAATAAATGCACTGTAACTAAACCCATTCGATTTTAGCCGACTAAATTTACTGTAGATTTACTGTACATAGAAAACTAGACTAAAACTAAAAACAATTCAGATTACTAAAATATGACTAAAACTAAATGGCATTTAAGTCAAAAGACTATGACTAAAACTAAATAATAATTTGCTGTCAAAATTAACACTGATTCACTATTTACGCTTATGAATTGAAAAATGTAGGCCCTGAATATTATCTACTTTCAATATTAGAAATGTAAAAAAGAGAGAGAGAGAGAGAAAGACTATATCGGGCAATATTGATATGGTTGCCGGTTGAATACATTTCTTGTTGGAAAGGTTTCTAACAAAATCTTTTCTTCCGTAAGTCTTGCACTCCTTACAAAAACACGTCTTAGCTTGTCTGCCCAAAGGCAACAATTCCTTTAGTGGGTGTGAAGTCAAAAATAGAATTAACATAACTGGCCATTAGTTGTGAACATGCAAGGACTGTTATCCAGTAAAAACTGAGCAACTCCACCTGCACTTGTTGGGTTTCAACCATTAATTTAATAAATAAAACTTAGTTTGAGTTTGGAGTTGAATAATAGCATGTTAAACTGCTTACAAATCATCCTCGAGACAATCAAAGTACAAACAGACTCCTATTTAACCACCATTTTTGTTACAGATTGCTTAAACAGGCCTTCTTAGTCATTAATTAGGAATCTGTAATGTTTTGGCAACACCACGATAGTGGATCCATTGTAAAACATCCGAGAGTCTGAGTTTCTCTCATTAGTCACACGATCAATCGAGGTCACAGTGTCAGAAGAGAATATGTGATGCTAACAGAAAGTTATCTGGTAGCCACTTGTATATTCCATCATATAATAAGAAAAATGTGTGTTTGGTTTCTCTAAGAATAATAACGGCTACCGAACAGAGGCCTGTGTTGCGTTATGAATGATTGATTGTACATTGCGCCTGCATAAGTCACAGGTTAATAATTAGACATAATGGGATTGTAAGCGTATAAGGAGATTAGCTTCCCATCACAATGATTTACAAGTGGAAAAATGCAAGATTATGCTTTGAAGTGACGAACGCGAAGCACGACTCACTCTAGAAACTGCGATGACTGACACCATGGTAACAATAGCAACGTTTTACCGTCATGCACGTTTAGTATCTGCTATTTTTAACCAATGAAATATGACAGCAACCAAAGACTCGTTATGTTCAGTGATTTTAACTAAACCACCGTTGAGTTTTGTTTATATTTGGAAGGTTATAGGGTTGCCATGTTCACTTATTATTAAGCATCTTTGGGCTCGGCTCTTTACGCAATCCAGTTTATGTTAATAAAGTAGGCAGATCGCAATATTTTGGTTTGTGGCTTATTCTCAAGATAACGCGTTTGGATTTGAGTTAATTATGGACTTGTTTTTATTTGTCGCTTTTTTCTAGCAAGATCTGGCTAAACTAATGAGTCAAAACATACACTGTGATTTCTTGCACCTCAAATACCGAAAAAAAAACCGCGTTCAAATACATCATTATAAAACGGATAGTTCCGGTCCTTGATTCTGATTGGTTGAGCCGCGTTCGAAGCTGTTGTATATTACTCTACAAACACACACCTTTGTTTACTTCTGTGTGTTGCTCTGCAACCACTTTGTTGCAACCACAACTGTTTCTGAGGAACTACATTGTTTGGTGGAAGAATACTGTTTTTATTAATATCATTACACTTTATTTGCTCTGTTTTATTTTGTGAAACCTGAGTACGGACGGAATAGTGGACGCGCCAGGGTTATTTATAAAGCAATAAGCCCCTTGAAGCCGTGGTTTACTCGTGCCTAACAACGCCGCTTAGCTGTTATAAATTCACTGTAAACCGCGGCTTCTTGGGGCTTATTGCTTTATTAACAACCAGTTGTTCGGTTGGTTTCGTACACACTGTGTAGAATTTCCATAAATGCAGCTGTCACTACCTACATACGGTTGTCACTCCCGTAAAAAGGTTAAGGCTAGATGGTATACAGATTCGTATATTGGGCATGCGCACATCAGTATAGCGTAATCTTTTGTCACACGGTACAATGATAATGACTGTTTTTACTGTTTGTAAGGGGTAGGTTTAGGGTTGGGGTAGGTGTAGACATTACTAATACACAATCTAATAGGTAGAAAATTAAATGTATTGTTAGCTTCCAGTTTTAGCTGTATCTCTTCTAGCCACAACCTCGTAAAAAACTGAACTGTGTGTACAGAACAGGATTAAGCACTAGAAGGTGAACAGACAACCGAATTTAGCTGCAGTGTGTATGTGGGATTCGTGAACCTGGCTGAAATTGCTCACTTGTCTCTGGAGAACTCCCAGCGCGGGTCCTCAGGGAGGTCGTACTCTGGAATAGGGTCGTCGTGGGCGGAGCTACGGCGAGTGGTGATCCTGACCAATGGTGTGCTAGAGCTCATGGAGGAGCTGGAGTCAGACGACACCTGTAAGGGGAAAGATGGATGGCTGATCACCTGAGTCTTGAAGACAGCACCAAACATTATTAACACCTACATGTGTGTTTGTGATTGTGTGCATTTAGCAGCTCAACATTATCAATACAGGAAGCTGTGACTTACACGATGCAAATAATAGCACAAAATATAGGGTAAGGTATCAGGCTTAATTGAAGTTACCTACACCTAAAAGCCATGCATTTTTATTGTACTTTTTTTTTTTAGGTTTTATATGCATCATAAATTTGCTCAATGTAATTGTTTCAAAGAATGTTTCCAACTTACCGACCATATAGCATCCTTCAACTTCTCCAACAAAAACTGGTCCGGCATGTTATTCAAAAATTTACAACAAAGACACTGCTGTACAAAACTAAAATGTACAAACTTTTTTTTAAATATTTGGATCTAGAATAATAGAACAGTTGTTCATATATGTATATTATATATATACATATATGAACAACTGTTCTATTATTCACATTATAAAGTAGATTATATGTAAAAATATATTATTTTATATATAAAGTTATAATCAAAAAATATAAATGATAAAAATATAAATTATAATATCAAAGCTCCTTAGAATAAATTTATCGTCTCTATTATCTCAGTCTCATTATCTTATATAATACATGATTATACCTCTTAATCTGTTCCAAGTCAACATGTTATACCATATTGAGATTATAGTTTTAAAATATATTTATCTCTAACAAAATATATATAGAAATCATCTATATATAAATGTATACATAAAAAGATATCATCATAATAATAACATATAAATATTCATTATCTCTGCTCAATTATCTTCATACAATAAATTGCATTAAAATATCATGATTTATTATACATAAAAAGACATTTAAATATTACATTAAAAAAAACATGATTGGATGATTTGAAGAATCATTTATGTCCGTAGCACAAATGTCCAAAACAAGTTAGATGCCAAAAGGCAATACAAAATAAGAGGCTGGTTCGAATCACTAAGCATAAACTTGCCTTAGAAACCCCGACTAATTTCATAATTCAAAGATAGATCATTCTTATATTAGTGTGTGTATGCAGGTGTGTATAAGATCTCTAGAACTCTTTATCTACTTTCTGTTACCTGGCGGCGCAGAGGGATCTGTTTGGTCAGCTTGTGCACTGCCGGCTGACTCCCGAAATCAGGCTTCTTAGCCGACGTCCTCATTCGACAAACCACCACGATCACCACCATACAGGCGATGAGAAAGACGCCTATGCAGTAGATGGCGATCTCCACATAGTCTGGAGGATAGTCCGTCTCGATGGCGTCTGGCTCAGCTGTAGAGCAGCGAGAAGGATCAGAAAGAAGTGAGGTGACAAGCTAAGAAGAATTTAAGACACTCCTCAAGGCATACAGCCGAGGAATAATGCACCAGAAACCTTAATGTTGGACACAGCACAGTTTTAAGATGGTTATGAAGGACATTAAGGTTTTCAGAGCAAGATGTTCTGCCAGTGATAACAAAACAGGAGAGGCTGATGACACACGGACTACTTTTTCGATCATCTTGGTACTTTTCTGGACCTTGAACGTGGTAGTTACCTTGCTGTCTATGGGAGAGTCAGAGAGCCCTCAGATTTCATCAAAAATATCTTAAATTGTGTTCCGAAGATGAACGAAGGTCTTACGGGTTTGGAACGACACAAGGGTAATTAATGACAGAATTTTCATTTTTGGGTGAACTAACCCTTTAAGTAAGAGCTATAAAACGAATTTGAAGTTTGGAGTTCATATTAAGACACGTGAGATTTCTGGTGTCTTAGCAGAAAAATCTGAGACTTAAGCCTCAATTTGATCTCAGTTTAATAACTGAGATATTAAAGAGATCTCCTTGGTGATCTTTCTTTCCATCATAGCATATTTCCTGACATTCAATGGCCCCTGCAAACATACACACGCTCACAAAATGGTTTACATATGACCACAGTATTGAAGTACTTCCTGACACTTGAGGTCTTTCAGAAATGCACACTTCATGGATACGATCACACACACACACACACACCGCATGCGCGCACAGTGACTTCCATCTGTCTGACCGCAGACCAGTAAGTGGTGCCATTTGCGGTCAAAGATTTGGTCTGTTTCCTGGTCAGGATGTAGTGAGGTGCACACTGTTGCATTATGCATGTTAGCATGCACACAGGATGCTGTCTTGTGCATGACGACAGATAGCCTTTGTTTTCGTAAAACTATGTTGAATTCACTAATACTCAGTTAAACCTGTCCAAATTTTTTAAAAATGTACCAAAAGATCTAAACCTTTCTGTTCTAAATCACACTCAAAAACACACACAGGCACAGACACAGAGGTTGTGAAGTGGCTCTAATAACTAAGAAAGTCCAGCATGTGAGAAGGTAAGCAAATATTGAGACTTTCTTTAGAGAAGAAAGCCGTTATTAGAGCTGAAATGGAAAAAGACTTTGAAACATATAGGACATATTTTATCATCATTAACACCCTCATGTCATTTTAAACCCATCTGATGTTCGTTCGTCAACAAAACATTGCTCGTTTTTGTACAATATGGTGACCATACGGTTCTTAAGACTCATGCAATATAGTCTTACGATTTTTTTGTGTGTGCAGTTTTATGCAAAGAACAGACTACTGAACAAATTCTCTAGGTCTCCCATTCGCAATTTAACAAATTCTTTGATATATCTGGACATTTTTTCATTTGTTGTTATACAGAAATTCAGTCAAACTTTAAAACAACATGAAGGTGAGTAAATAATGACAGAATTGTAATTTTAGACTAACTATTCCATCAAAACACGTCTTTCCAAACATGCAACCACTAAAATGTTAGTTGGGAAGAGAAAATTTAAAATAATAGGGATCTCGAGACACTTGGGTGCAGTTTTATTTTGTATATTTGTATATTTTATTTTTAATTTTATTATATATATATAAACAGTGCAGACATTTAAAAATGACAAAAACACAATACAATTACTAAAACAAACTAAAATTAAACAGAAAATATAAAAATGACATGTAATTTAAAACATTTTATAAATTATGAATACATTTATAAAAAAAATTTTAGATCTGTAAATTCAGTGTGCGGACATTTTTTTCTTTGGGAAATATTACCAACTATAATAGCACATCTAGTAAGCTGGGGACCTTAAATCGATGCATCGCGATCGTGTATCGATTCTGAGATTTTCGGAATGCATCATGATTCTCTCTCAAATCGATTCTGAGCTTAGTTTTTAACAGCAGATGGCGCTCTAGGCTAGTTTTTAACTGCCCACTCAAATGCTCACGAAGAAGAGCGCTTGTGCGTTCGGCTGAGTAATGTAAGTGGTTAAATGTACTTGCACATCAGCTTTTATGATGCAAGATTAATGTAAACACAGCCCACTGTGAACATCCTTGTAATTCGCTTCAACCTTTTTGAACTTTATGAATGATTATTTTAGGTTCAAATGGTGCGTGTGTAAGGAACTGGAAGCAAGCAGAATATAGCTATTTCTAAAGCATGCAGCGCCATCTGCTGTTAAAAACTAAGCTCAGAATCGATTCAAGAGAGAATTGCGAAGCCTTCGGAAAATCTCAGAATCGATGCAGAATCATTTCTCGATTCGCGATGCATCGATTTATTATCCAAGCCCTAATATCTAGTATAATGCTACTAAAATAAGCACTGCTGAGCACCGTCCCAAGTTCCTCTTGTTCCCTCTCAAAGACCAATGGTGTGCTATCAACCAACGTGGCTTCGACATAAAGGAGGCGTAGGTACGGAAGCAGTAGAGGACGAGTGTATACCTGGAAGCACCGTCAACCAAGCAGTGTGATAGGAGATCCCAATAGAGTTACCCGCCAAGCACGTATACTCGCCCGCATCCTCGAAAGTTACATTAGGCAGGTAGAGCACCTCAATCTCTTTGTCCGTAGTGTTCACACCTGCCGTCTGAGAGAAACAAAGCAGGAAACGCAGGAGAAGAGGAAGATGGGAGGGAGATACAAGAATGGATGGAAGAAAGAAAAGAAAAGAAACAAATCAGACCCATAATACCAAGAAGAGAAAAAGAGATGTTCAATGTTGTACTTCCCATCTACGCATTACAGAGATGGTAGATGTTCCACTTCAGGAGAGAGGATCGTCAAATAGGAAGGGCAGGATAAAATCATAAAATAAACGTAGATCTAAACGAAGGTCGAAATCTCTGTACCCAACACAGGTGAACCCACCAGATCTTCAAGGGTTCATGCAAACACAAGTGAAGAAACATGGAAAACAAGCCGCTGCCTTTTCGCCAAGAAAGTACTGAAGAAAAGCGATAAATCAAAGGGGAAAAAGTAGGAGGGAAACTTGACACAGAACAGAAGGCAGGAAGGCAGTGGCAATGACAGACCAAAGGCTTGTTTCCATGGCCGATTGGGCACCAGGAAAGATCCACCAAAAATAAGAAAAACACCAGACCACACCACACCGGCTCAGCGAAAATCTCAGGATCACCACGACGACAAAAAAACAACCCAAAACACCAGCAGTGGGGAAGGGGACGCCGGGGGATCGACGTCTCGGTCTCGTTTTTACCTGCTAGGACAGTGAGCCAACCGGACTGGCTGACCTGACCGATATAATTGGACACTTGGCACGTATATTCACCAGAGTCCTCTTCCGTGACGTTGGTGAGCATGAGCACTTCCACGTCCGAGCTGTTTATGCCCGAACGCTAGGGGGCACCGCAACAAGGGACAAAAACACACATATGGGAACTTACTCTTTAGGAGAGCAGAAAAGGAGGCAGCGCCACCCGTTACATGGAATAAGATATATGAGAATATCTCCTGCAAGAATAAAGTGTTTTTGCATCTTCTCATTCTTTCTAAAAGAAATCAACTGCATCAAAACATGCATGTTCCCCAAAATGCAAGGATAAAATACATGGAAAAAAAGAGGCCTATACAGCCAAAATGAAAACCAAGCCTACCTTCAACACCCGGACATAAGGGAGTCCATCAGGACCGTAACGGCTGCCGTTCTTCACAATGTGCTGCAGCCACTGGATGTGAGGTTGAGCGTCACTGTAAACTTTGCAGACGAACTTAGCGTCCTCTCCGACTTGCACAGTGACGTTGGCTGGAAGGCCTGCCTGAAGAATGGGCCGGTGAGGAGAGCGTTCTGACAGAAAGGATGAATGAGCATTATTATATTAATGTTTACCAAGGACACTACTGTTTCGGTCTGTAAGGTCTTTTTGAATGAAGTTTTATCTTCACAAAGGCTGCATTTATATGCTCAAAATTACAGAAAAAAAATCACGATTATGAAATATTATTGCTATTTAAAATAAATAAATATTTTTATAAATGCAATTTATTCCAGTGATGCCAAGCTGAATTTTCAGCATCATTACTCCATTGATACATGATCCTTCAGAAATCATTCTAATATGTTGATTCGCTGCTCATTTCTTATTATTATCAATGTTGAAAATGCTTAATATTTTTTTTATTTTGTGGAAACTAGCCCAATCTGCATGGTAAGACAGTGAAACTATATGCGAACATACAGTGTTCAGATCACCACACCTACCGTCCTATTAGGCTGCTGTCACAAAACAGAGGCTGTTGTGTTATCTCTGCTGATAAGGACTGAACAAACAGATGAAGAAAGGCAAAGTGGGGGGGAAAATAAGACAGATGTACAGTGTCCACCGTATATCAGCGGCAGTTCCTGCAGCGTTGGCGTATCAGAAACCTTCATTTCATTTCCTTTTTCCCCTTAGAAATGATCATATAAAATAAGAATGCTGTGATTTTTGTTTTCCAAAAGCCACAATAATGAGCAAACTAGTTTTGAGTAGCTAATACATGTGAAGTTTGTGAGCAGTTTCCTATTATTTGAAAAAACTGACTGTTTATAAGGACACACAATTTTCAGTGTTACTTTAGTATAATTATATTTTTTATTAAAGGGGTCATATGACGTTGCTAAAAAAGAACATTATTTTGTGTATTTGGTGTAATGAAATGTGTTTATGTGGTTTAAAGTAAAAAAAAAAACATTATTTTCCACATACTGTACATTATTGTTTCTCCTCTATGCCCCGCCTTTCTGAAACGCGTAAATTTTTTACAAAGCTCATCGGTCTGAAAAAGCGAGGTGTGCTCTGATTGGCCAGCTATCCAGTGCGTTGTGATTGGCCGAATACATCAAGCATGTGATGGAAATGTTACGCCCCTTAACATACTGTGATGCCGTGTCTGGCCGGAGCGACGAGACTAAAACATTTAAAACCCATTATAAATGAGGCATTTTTGCATCTCAGGGGGACATAATTACTGATTATAATGACTTATACTGTCTTTTGTAAACATGCATTCGTGCATCGTGCCGCGTAAACATAAAACCATGTCTTCATTTGTGATCGGAGAAACAACAAACAACCAGCGCTACTCTACACTGCTCAAAACTCGCGTTTGAATCATCAGTGGCAAATCCTTTAAATATGAAAATGTAGGCTGTGAGTCAGTATTATTTGTCAGAACACCGGCATTGTAGGTTATACTCTCCCAGGAAACAGTCCTCGTCCTCCGTAAAATGCGTTGGACACATCTGAATATTTGGGTTAAAGTTTTTCTGGAACAGTGTTGTAAATACAACTAACCACTGATTTCTAGTCGTGTCCTCTTTTTGGAAGACCAAACAAAGTAGTTTCGCTTTCACAACGAAACACACAGCGTCTCCATGTCATGGCAGCGGCAGCAACAATACTACAGCGAGAATCAAAGTTACGCCTTCTTTCTTTGCGTGAACATTTGGGCGGCGTTATGCAAATCTTCCCACACAGTGATGTAGACACGTGGGGGCGTGTTTAAACGAGGCGTTTTAGGAGGGTGTGGACAAGTCTTAACTTTTATAAAGAATATCTCTTTGGGTTTGTGACTTTAGTCTTTGCAGCTTTACAGATTTTCTTTATGCACCGAGAGCTTGTAACGCTCCAAAGAGAAAGAAACTTGAAATCGCATCATATGAACTAGGGCTGGGTGATTTCGCAAAAAATTTAAATCTCGATTTTTCCAGAATGTTTGACCGATTCTGATGAAACGATGAAAATGCTTTTAAAAAATCTCAAAAGTCAAGGTAATTAAAATTCAAAATGACTGAAGGTATAACACCAGTAGACTATTATTAACTATAAATGTTCTTTAAAAACAACAGCAGCTTTTAGCCTGTCACCATGACGCAAACATGAAATATCAGACATACAGTAGTAGTTCTTTACAGGTTTTTTATTCGATTGCGCTGCTTTTCCATTGTTTTTTTCTATGTAAACATGGATGTGTTTGACTGTTGCGCTCGCGTCTCTTGCAGCGTCTCATGCATGAAACGCCATTCTAAAAACACTGCGCTCAAGTTAAAAGAAGTTCACTCCCATCTTCTTGCATGTTTTACCTATTCCACTGCCCGCGTCGCATCTTTGGCAACACAAAAGCGCATTCTGTGTGAATGGCGCTTAGCTCTATATTTATGGTCCTTCACAGAGCGCGTCACATGTGACCGGTTAATCACGTGCGCCGACATGCATTTGAATCGTTCTTTTCTCTTTACTGTTAACACCGGCATATTGTCAAAGTGTCTAATTCTAACATTTGGTAATATTTCTATTCAAAATCGCTATTCCTCGATTTCTAAAAAATTTAATTGAGGCAAAACAATAAATTCGAATTAATCGATTAAATCGGGAAAATCTCCCAGCCCTAATATGAACCCTTTAATAGTTAGAGTTTTTATGTTAATGTTTTTATTTTAATTTTAGTCATTTTTATTAGTTTTTGTTTTTAAAATATGCCTATAATTTTATTTTTATTAATTTTTATTACAGTTTTAGTTTTATATATTTTGGTACATTAACTTGGCAACTAAATAAAATAAAATAATTTTTTCCCGGTATTTTTTTTCAGGTAATTATTTTATTTCAAGTAACAATTTATTTATTTGTATCATTACTTTTTAATGGTTGTAGTTTTAAGTTAACTATAATAACCCTGCTTTGGTTACAGTTAGGACTACTGCATCACGTTTTCCAAAGAAAAAGGGGGAAAAAAACACAAACTAAACAGACTAAACCACATTACAAACACACACCTCATTGTCTTCACAACACAACATTACTCTTGCCCTGTAATTGTGACACGTCTCCTGGTTACCCCAAAATACACACACACACACACAGGCATGATGTCACACAGGAGATGTGGAGAGGTCAACCTTCACAGACATGCAGGGAAGGTTTGTGGGGGAAGTAAGAGGATTTAGGACTGAGGGGCACAAGAGGGGGCACAAGAAATGCTCAAAACAATGGTGCAAAGCAGAAACAGAGAGCAAAAGAAAGAGGGGTTGGGGTCAAGGGATGCAGAGGATAAAGGATGCCCAACAGATGGGCAGTGAAAAGAAAAGACAGACAGATGAAGAAGAACAGAGGAGAAACAAAAAGGTGGAGAGACAAACTTTGCTGACACACAAAGATCTAAACCTTACAAAATCTCCACGTCTGGCAGAAAGTCTAGCAAGTATTTTAAACTGATTGTGTTTAGGGTTGGCTATCGAGAACTGGTTCCAAATTTCCAAGACTGGAGGATTTGATAAGACAAGCAATTACAGTTCAGCTTATCGATTCATGTGTGTGCATTTTGTTGTGATTTTCAACCATTTAAGCATAAGAAGATGCAAAAGGAAACTCAATCTGGCACTTGTCCGCATTTTCTCCAAAGCATGCGCACAAAAAGCAGCTTCATATAGTGTGTGAATTCTGAACTTTCTTTCACATCATCTTGTACTTAGACAAATACACAGAATTACGTTAAAATATCCTTGTAAACACAGTAGGTTTTGTCTTAAGTGAACGCAAGCAGCATTTAAACTGAAAATTCATGTGTAGAATTTGATTCGGTGCATTAGGTCTTAAAGTGACAGCAGCGTAATATTCCTGCAGTTGTTTGCGCCATTAATGTTTATCAAAGAACAAAAGAAAAAGAAAACTCACTGATCTTGACTTTTATAACTTCAATAGGGATACATCTATATTTCATTTCTAAGTAAACTATACAGTGTTATTTTAAATTTGATTTCTACTTCTGTACCTGAACTTTGTTCAGTTGTATTTATTTGTGCTGTTGCTAATTCGTTTATTTGCTTTTATTTTGTTACTGACCGTTTACTTGTTTTTAATGATGTTTGAAATCTATATTAGTTAGTCTAGTTGTTTTTTGCTGTGGCATTATTGGTAAAACAATAAGCAAAAGTTCATTATGCAAGTATTCTTTAGGCTGTTGATTTTTTTATGGTATTCAGCGGTAACCGAATGTTTTGCAAAACAAAAAACCTGGCTAAATATGTTTGATATGTAAAAAAAAAAAACTTAATTTTCTATACCTTATTGGAATCTAAACTGGTAATTGTGAAGAATAATATTCTCCAAGCAGAATCAGAATCGCTAAAATACAAGCTCAACCATAATTGTGTCACGTTATTGCTTAATATTGCTTACTCAAGTTTGTTAGCCACTACCCTTACCAAACAACTTTCCAAAAACCCAACTGAAACCAGGTTGAAGGTCAGATCAGATCCTCCTCTAAAAACCCATTGAGTCAACCACAAGTTAAGCCAAGTGCCAGTCGCTCTCCCACATTCTCCACCAAATCACAATCGATCAATTACATCATTAGCCAGGCATTTTCAGGCTGATCTGGCATCCTGAAGCAAGCCAGTTGAACTCTGGATAACCTGCTGACTTAGCATATGCGGACCAAAAACAGCCAGGGAGGGGTTGCTTGGGGATGCATGGGATTGGTTGAGAGAGAAATCAGGGTGGAGATGAACTAAGGTACTGTGCCAACTAGGTCTGGGTGGTTTGATAAGTCGATCAGTAGAGATATTGCTGTATGGTTTATTATGTGTTTATATGGCTATAAGTGCAGAGAACTACTTTATATTATTTACACATGAACAAGATTGAGGTAAAATTAGGTAAAAGCATGAAGTAATTCAAATCAAGATGAGGAAAAACGTATTAACTTTAGAATGTTTCATTGAATTTTATGACTTAAATTATTGTGATTTATCTCCAAACTCTAGTGCCAATGGTAGTGGATGGTGACCGGGCGTCCTGAACTCAAATACGTAAATAATGTGTGCACAAATTGGTAGAAGAGGCTATTGTTGGAAGAGAATTACAGTAGACGTTTCTGGAATCTGGCCGACGTCCACAATAAATAGCGATAATTAGAGTCTTTTTGGCTCTTTTAAGTGTCAGCGCTTTGTACTTTGTCCAGCTCAGAAATGCAGGCCAGTTCAGACTGGCGCAACTTTCATTGACCTGTTCGAGGGGTCAGCGAGACTCCTATTCCGGCACAGGGAAAACTTTTTCTCTCTCCTGACCATCTTTTTCTCATCTTGTCATTTTCATAGACTTCCCAGATAGGTTAGTCTGACATTAAAGGGAAAAATAACAGCATTATGCCTTCCTTTGCCTCTTTTCTCTCCTGCTTTCTCTGTGATGAGAGTATTAGACTGAGCCAGACACAAAAGGGCTTTACGGCCATGCAATAAAACAGAAAAGAAAAACAGAGACCTTCTGAAAGACTGCTTTTACTTAACCCAGAAAAGGGGCCCTAAATAGGGAGCATGTATATGTGTGTGAGAGCCTGGCGTGTCTGCGTTTGTACATGTGTGCATGTTCTTGGGCGTGTGCATGCAAAAATATAGTTTGGTTCTGAGGTTTAGATGGGGCAGTTCTACTCAAACAATAAACTAGTGCAGACAGCTGTGAATTAAAAGGGCAGTTCCCCCCAAAAAATGAAAATTAAGCCTTCCAAGTATTTTAAAGCTGCATTATAGCTTAGACACGTGCACAATACAAACAAGAACACCATATATGGCTTTATAAGACTTGAAATATAGCTCGCATGTTATATGGAAGAGAAAATAAGTGGTCAATCAATACTCACTTTTAATGACTGGCAATGATTTGATAATATTTTAGTTTATCAAGGATGTATTAAATTCTTTAAAAGTGACAGTAAAGTAATTTTAAAGTGTTCTCTTTCAAAAAAAAAAAAGCTTTTTGAAACTTTCTATTCATCTAAGAAAACATATTTTTCACAAAGATATGAAGGTATATATAAGCACAACTGCTTTCAACATTGACAATAATTAGAAATGTTTCTTGAGCAGCAAATCAGCATATTGGAATTATTTCTGAAGGATCGTGTGACACTGAAGACTGGAGTAATGATGCTGAAAATTCAACTTTTCATCACAAGAATAAATTACATTTTCAAATATATTCAAATAGAAACAGTTATTTTAAATTATATTAATATTTCACACCACAAAAAAAAAAATATATATATATTTATTAGATGAATAGATAGATGTATAAACGTTTTAGATATATAGATATAGATATAAAATTTCCATATTAATGCTTAAATCAATTTGCAAATCAGGTACGGCAGGCAAAATATCATCTGTCTTATCAGTCTGGCCAACATATAGATATATCACTATGTAAATGATAACTAAATTTTCTTTCTTCTTTTTTTAATATACACTCACACTTTATTTGCTCTGCTGTCCGCTCAAAGCTACCCACAGTGCGCTGTTTCTAAACTAGTGCTGGGCGGTATGACCAAAAATTTAAATCACGGTATTTTTCAAAATTATACCGGTTTCACGGTACATGACGGTATTTTTTTTTCATGCATGACCGGGTGTTAACCATATTTTCTACTGATTGAGAGAGGAAATACTGGCGTATAATTGACTTAGAATTGCGCCTATTTTTTAACACTTGTCATGATGAGAATAGGTCCAAAAATACCACAACTAATAGTGACTAAACACGACCCCTTTTAATACATGTTAACCAGGAGTCACTCTCATTTATAATCGCGGCATCGTCTGATAAAATCAACATGCATCTACACTAAAGAGCGGCTATGCCGCAGTTTTGGCTATATTACTTTTTGGTCTCATGCAGCGCACTGTCTGCGTCTGAGTAACAAACTAAAAAGTGCATGTGATATTAACAGACGAACTACGCTCATATTTATAATTCCAAACAATCAGTAAGCGACAGGTGCTAGGAAACGCTGTTTTGTACTCATTTATTGACGAGTCGGCTGCGGTGCACAGAACAGACGCCGAGAGAGGTGTCACTTCTCCGGGAAAGTCAGACCTCGCGTTCGCGGG
This sequence comes from Sinocyclocheilus anophthalmus, assembly GCA_018155175.1. Classification (NCBI taxonomy): domain Eukaryota; kingdom Metazoa; phylum Chordata; class Actinopteri; order Cypriniformes; family Cyprinidae; genus Sinocyclocheilus; species Sinocyclocheilus anophthalmus. The sequence goes on from JADLZN010006735.1 coordinate 61,515, forward strand.
ACAGCACTGGCAAAATCTTCCAACTGAACCATAGCTAAGGTTTATCCAAAAAAGTCGCTAGGTTTGTCAGTATGAATATTCTATGGAAAAAAGCAGCTAAAAGGGTCTGAAAGTTGCTAAATCTAGTGCTAAAGTCACGCTCGTGTGTGTGAGAGAGACGCGGGAGCTGATGGCAGCGGGCGCTGGATATTTGTGGCGGTCAATGTGGATATTGTGGATGAGTTCTTCTGTGTCATCACGTTCTATTAGTTCTACAGCTTCAGTTTCTGAACTTTCATGCTTAGTAACACATACAGCTGTTCCCTCAACACAGTGCAACAGTGAAAAGAGACCCCTTTCAAACAGTGTCGCGTTCCCAACGTTGTTTTAGTGACATGCACCGGTATTGCGGTATTTTAAAAATTCATATCATAACAAAAATAAACACCGGTATTCGGTATGAACCGGTATACCGCCCAGCACTAATCTAAACACATGTAAATAGCACTCACCTACTACATCAAGCGTGTAGGTGTGATTGATGGATCCGTAAGCGTTCTCCAGCAGGCAGGTGTAGTTTCCTTTATCAGAGGGGACGACGCTCTCCATGATTAGAGTCCAGTGCTGGAGTCGGAGCTGAGCAGGACAAATTTTTTTTTTTAAACTTAGAACACATTCAGAATAGTTTAGTCACTTGTTTATGCAATGTTCCCAGTTAACATAACCAAACACAGGTGGTTGTTTTTGTTATTCTCGAAATCATCTCAAATAAAACTCCAGGTTTAGTCAAGCATCTATTATCCTCAATTTCACTAGGGGGCACTAGTGTGTGTCGTGTCTTACAAACCTCTAAGGGCACTGACAGCAGCAAGCACTGACTGACTAACTGAGAGAGGAAATTGGCCTAGAAGACAGGGTTGTTTCGGGCAAAGTAGCAACCATTGGAAAAGTAATATCTTCCCGTGCCGACGAGCGAGAGCGAGCACCCGCCCCCCACCCCGCGTCACAATCGCTAGCGCTCGTGACGTGGCAGCCACAAACCCTCAGCTTCCTCCTTCCATGGGACTTCTCCCATCCCCAACCTCGGCCTTCTGAGACCCTTCAAATGACCACAAAATAAGGGTTCATCCACCTAGGCACATGTTATCCATAACCATAATCTCGCTATTTTATGAAACATTTTGGCTTATTCTGACTACATGAGATATTTTTCATGAGATTTTGTTTGTAAATTTAAAATGCAACAGCTAATCATGGTTACAATAGTTTAGGCTTCACTAAACCGGAAAAAGAACTTTCGATAAAATGTAACACATAAATGTGTGTCGATTGAAATAAAATAAAATACAACTTTTTTTTCAACTAGCTTCAAGGCAACAATTATAATTTTCGATTTGTTTATCTTCAAACTAAAACTGAAATAAAATAAATAAAAACTATATAAGATACATTTAAAGCTAAAACTAATATATGAAAAAACACACAATTACTAAAACGTTAACTAAACTAACATGAGGCAGAAACTATAAAACTAAAACTTACAAATATTAACAAAAACTATAAAAGTACCTCAATAAAACTAAAATAACAGGTCATAATCTGATGCTTATCTTTGATGACATATTAATTTTTTAAGTTTAAAAACATAAAGGTGACCCTGGAGCACAAAAGCAGTCTTAAGTCGCTGGGGTATATTTGTAGCAATAGCCAAAAATACATTGTATGGGTCAAAATTATTGATTTTTCTTTTATGTCAAAAATCATTAGGATATTAAGTAAATATCATGTTCCATGAAGATATTTTGTATATTTCCTACTGTAAATATATCAACTTAATTTTTTATTAGTAATATGCAATGCTAAGAACTTAATTTGGACAACTATAAAGGAGATTTTCTCAATATTGATTTTTTTGCACCCTCAGTTTTCAGATTTTCAAATAGTTGTATCTCCGCCACATATTGTCCTATCCTAACAAACCGTACATCAATGGAAATCTTATTTATTCATAAATTTAAAACATTGACTCCTTATGACTGGTTTTGTGGTCCAGGGTCACATAATTCATATTCACACATTTCTATTATTGTTATTATACCTTTTTAAAATTACAATAAAATTAATCACATTTTTATCTTCTATAAACCAAATGTTTTCATTAGTTGTTAGTTGTCATGAGTTTTATTCAAATGTTTCATCTGATCAATTAAGGTTCTTCAGAAAACATCATCAATAATAATACTTCTAATTCCTACTTAAAAATCTAATAATGTCATTTGATCTGGATTTCAATGAAACAGTTCAATGTCCTAGTACCGTCAACGACTGACTCATTCCTGAGTCTTCAGATCAACTCCGCGTGACCCAGCCAATCATTATTGAACCAACGCATCTAGTCAGGTGACATCCGCTGGTTTTCACAGAGAGTGGTCAAGTCAAACCGGACACGATCGGGGAGGGGTCACCCACGACCACCCCTCGCCCCGCACATCTATTACACTTTAACCAAGAGTCAGTGTTTCACCAGCTGTTTCATGCCTACAATTCTGACTCTGCATGTATAAATAAAATACTTCAATGTAACTATTTTGCTTTCTAAAAAGCTTTTTGTTTTGGCTGTTAAGCATTAATAAATTTACCATGATGAGTTCCAGATCTCATACAGCACTAGTGAAGCTCTCTTACCTTGTAACCGCCCATGCGATCCTCCTGTTTGAAGGGTTTTCCATTTTTTTGCCAGCGCATTTCAGGCTTGGGATTTCCTGCCGCTGCGCACCGAAACTTCACAGTGTTGGCAGCAGGTACGGCGTGCAGCTTCTTCTCCATCTTCTCCGGCGAAGTCCAATACGGCGCCACTGCAGGAAAGAAGAAGCAATTACAAACATTTGCATCATCCAAATATCAACAAGAACCACATATTTGCAGTGCACTATATATATACTTCTTTGATGTGTCGAAGCCTTTAAGATTACACGCAGCTTTGATATGCATCACATAAAACCTCCATGCAAACTGGAGATTTTTTTTTTTATCTACGCCTCCACTCGTATCTGCTTTCAGCCGTTCATAGATCAGCCCCTGACATCTACAGTGTGTTTTCTATATCTATGTTTATGGAAAAACTTAGGATCAAAGCCAGGAACAGTAGCTTTTGGATTGTACAGTAGATGAATCAGCTTGGATTGTACAGTACACTGAAGATGAATCACTAAGTATGATTTTTAGTTCAGAAGATCGGCATTAGTCATATAACAAATCAATTCAAAATCAAAATTGCAATATGACCTTGTGCGACTGCAAAATCAATCAGCGATTTTAAAAATTTTTAATTTATTTAAATAAATATTACAACTATTGTCCTATGAAAAGTTCATTTTGGCCTTATGTGTCTGTGCAGTGAATGCAGTGTTGTTATTGTAAAACAATTAAAACTTTTTGTATTCATTGAACTACTTCCATTAAAATTAATTACAATAAGTGATGCAACAAAAATCAAATAAAAAATATGGCAAGTAAGTGAAATAAATTAGTTGAAGTACTAAATGTACTCCGATTAAACATTAAGAGCTTCCTGCGGAGAAGTATAAAAAAAAACTATTCAAAATGTATAACTTCAACTAAAATTAAAATGAAAACTGAATACAGCACATAAAAAATGCCAAAGGACACTGATTCAATGACACAAAGAAATTCAATGAAATGGCAAATCAATCCGAGGTCCATTTTGATTCAACCCCAACATCCCAAAAGAAATGCATCATTGCCAAGAGAGAGAAAGCAGGAGCCCGTCTGAAACCCAGCAAGGGGAAACAGGAAGGCATGACCACGGATGCAAATCGAAACAGTTATTCACACTCGCAGCACTGCATGACTGCACCGCCCATCTGCTTAATGGAACCCTGCAACTCACAGTGAGCGGCTTAAATAAAAACATATTCCCATTTGCTCTGAAAACACACAAGAGAAAAGAAGGATAAAACAAGTCGGTCCAAAAGCACAGCGGCTTGCCAAGAAGGAACTGGACCATCACATCCAATTTCTTTTGTTCGACAGACATGCTAACCGGAAGGTTGCAAACGACTTGATATCAGACGTGTAAACAGACATCTTCCCTTCAGCGTGAAGGCATGATAATTGGTTTTCAACTCAACCCTTTTCTTCGACGTCTATCTGTCCGTCTGTTTTCTTTCCTCACCACCCAACTTTTTCATCTCACCTCGTGGGAATTCTTTCATGACGGTCGTTCTCTTTGACCTCAGCGCCCTGACGGACAGCAGACTACATGTCTGTAAGCCCGACTCCTTTTAACTTTGTTAACGGTTCAGGTTTTCGTTGAGAAAATGAAGATGGGGATGACCCTCAGACGTTGGGGCAGTAGGGTCAGATGTGCTGGGAAACCCCAAAACAGGTGACCTCCAGTGAAAGATGGACTGACCATTGAACCTTTATTGACATTTTTCTTCAAAAACTCTGGGACTATCAACAAATACCACCGGTATCTGCAAAAATCCATCAGTAAACAGAAACACTGAGACATCCCAGCAGCCAGTTCCATCAAATTACACAGAGAAAGAAAAAACATGCAAACCAGACCTTTAGACTTTAAACAATCCCAGTGTTGTCTACTCCAGCACATCTCATACGAAGGCAAAACATCTCATAAATAAAGGAAACTTTCTCGTGAGAGGGGGAAAAAATTTGTGTTTTTGAGAGTGCGGTTGTTGAGGCCCCTTTGCACAGAAATATCAAAGAGTTCTGAGTGGTTCAGCTGGGCAGAAATCCAACCCACTGAGCCCGAAACCGCCCCAAGCACAATGCTAAACACCCCTCCATCCCAACCCCAATCCCCCCACACCCGCCTCAGCTCCACTCGTACGCGGCCAAAGGCCAGACCTCCAAAGCATACACAGAAAAGTGTTGGTGCAGATCCAAACCAGAGCCCATTAGCTGGAAGACCTCGCTCCACCCCTCTTTCCAACAACTCTCTTTAATATTTAGTTTTGCACAACTCAAAACAGATTCTGGTGGGTATGGCGCTCGTTTCAACAGAGGAAATGCAGTCAATATCCTTTCCTCACCTGTCACGGCTTCTCTTTCACATAAAGTTCTAGAAAATGTGAAGCGATCAGGGATAACCATGACAAAAAAACCCCATACATTTCTGAAAGAATGAGTCCTGAAACTGGAAATAAGTTGGCATTTTTGATCTTACAAATCCATCGTCCCAAAGTCCATGGGTTTTTGGCCTGAAATAAGGTATGTGGTTAAAGGGATAGTTCACCCAAAAATTGTAATTCTGTCATTAATTACTCACCCTTCGTTCACTTCATACACAAAATTAAATATTTTTGATCGGGTTGAACTGAGAGCTGGTCTGACCCTCGCGCCCTAGACGCAAACCGCACTGAAATGGGTTCCCAAGTCCAGAACGTAGCAGGGATCTGTAAATATCCACGGTGAACACTCTCCCTTGCTACGTTTCTGGATTTGGGAACATTTCAGTTGTGTTGCTGTCTATGGGAGGGTCAGACAGCTCTCAGATTCCATCAAAAATATCTTAATTTGTGTTCCGAAGATGAACGAAGGTCTTACGGGTTTGAAACGACATGAGGGTGAGTAATTAATGACAGAATTTTCATTTTTGGGTGAACTAACCCTTTAATACAAGCTCAAGATGTTGTCCTGTTTTATTTTACAACATAAAATACATCGGTATAAACCCCACTCGTGATTTTTTAAAGCTTTTATGCATCTTGAAAAAGGTGACTACAGAATGTGACTACAGAAGTTGTTGGATACATTAGACATCATGTTGAACTCATGAACTCACTAGCCGCTTTTACAGCTTTGTTGTGTTTATAATCACGCTCTTGCAAACTAATTCTAACTTTGCAACTAGTAGATTTTAAAGGATATAAAGAGTTGTTGGAAGTGTAGCGGTGGTGACGATAAAGTCGTGCGACTGGTGTAGTTTGTTTATAGAGTAGCTTTAGCTTTTTACCTCTGGCCATTGTATTTAGGCTTCAAAATTCATATGAGTTGTGTTCATTTGTGAAGATTATCATGATGGAAAAAACATGGAAGAATCATAAACTTTTTTTGGTCACTCAGCTTATTTTCTGCAATAATCCAGAAGCCAATGGAAAAATCCTTGGCTTTTTGTCGAGGCAACCAGCTAACTTTAGAGGTTTGCCTACAACAATACATCACCCTTGCAGTACTCTATTTATTAACAAGATTTTTAATGCCCTTTAAATTTCTCCTTTTTCTATATTTTGTTAATATTTCACCTCAGGTCTTTCCCTTTTACCATTCTCAGAGCGAAGCCCAATTCAAAACACTCTTAGCAGGTAATTTACAGACAGGCCTCTCATGGACCGAGAAATGGAGAGCACAAAGACACAAAGAAGAAGGAAAGAGAAGGCCTGGAATTCTGGGAATGTGTCTGTGCTGGAATTGCTTGGTGACATAGTTAACATCAGACTCCACTGCAGGCTTGTCCTGTCAGTAACAAAAATAGCAAAAAACAATACCTATGCGAATATAAAAACAGCATGCCAACCGTGTTGCATCTAAATTCAACAAGTGCATTTCACATGGTACTCTGTGACAACTGGTGTTCGGCCCCCGGTCCCGATACTCACGCATTTGCTCGCCGTCCACCCCGACATCGTCCGATCGCTCCGTGTCGTCCTCATCGTCACCGGATGAGATGGCATCTGCAGAGAGTACCGGGAATACTGTAACCGTGCTTTGTTTCTCCTGCCGTCACACGCCCACACGCCTATCACTAATCAACTATTTGCTCTTTTTGACATTAATATAGTAATAACAGTGCTGAACACAGCTCATCCAATCAGAAGTTTAAGTACAATTTTAGAGTGCATTTTGAAAAATAGTATTACTTTTACTATTTGGAGTCTTTATTTTTTAACTCAAGTCTTAAACATGTGAACCTGTTTTAGCACTGATGCCATAATTTGTCATTCATTTGTTATGAATAATCATTGTGTCCATGCAAATTCAAAGAAAAATACGAACTTTTCGTTCATAATTACTGTTTTTAATTTAATTTAACTGACTGACTGAATAAGATATTTATTGATAATATGTTATATAATTAATTTAGAATTATAAACAATAGTGTTTTTGTGTGTTTGCATATATGCATATATTTTTCGAAATTACATTTATTTTATTTTTAAAAATAACACACATATCTAAAATTAATATATAGAAATGTTAATATTTTTTTAAATAAATAACTGTAATATGTCATTTAATGTTACTGTGAGATAAGATTGTGTCCAGTAGCCTAGAGCGACTATGAATGCTGGCTAGAAAACTGTCAAAAAGATGAAAAATTTAGAAAATATTTTAATGTGACATGTTAAATCAGACAAAATGTCTGTATAACACAATGACAAAAAGTGTAAGACATAAGCTAACATCAGGCATATCAACTAAACTAATCTTAATACTCAATTTACAGAGCCAACGAATGTTATAAAAACAATACAAACAAATGTCAAACTCAAGACGTAAATCCGAATGCTTCATGCAAAGTCATTTTAAAGACTACATCTTCCACTGCATTGCAAACTGTAAAAATGCAATGAAAACAGACAAACAGAACCATTCAGTTCAGGCAGATACGGCGTGCGAAGACTCATCTACGAATATCAAAGTCTCATTCAGTAGATGGTGCCACCTGTGGTAGACAAGCGTCTCACCTGTAATGTTTACGATGAAACAAAGCGTGTCGCTGGCCCGGGAGCCCGCGGCACTACACGCATACAGGCCCGAGTCCTTAGGGGTGGCTTCGCGGATCTGTAGCCACTCCTGATCTATGAGCGTGCGGTTGTCAGGGCCCAGCGAGGAGCCGTCTTTGGTCCAGACGATGGCGGCCGCCTCGGGCAGCGGGCAGTTGAGCTTGAGCAGTTCACCCGGGTGCACCGAGCACAGGGTGGGCTTAGAGTTTTGGTTTTTGGTTGGAGGCTCTGCAGAGCGAAGGGGAAAAGAGAGGAGGGCAGGAGGAAAGGGGTGACAGGGTGCACAGAGAAAGAGAAAGAGTGTAAGACGAAAAACACTGCACCAAAATGACATCCCTAGAGTGACTAGTGAGGAGAAGAGGCTTCAATTAAATGAATAGTTCACCCAAAAGTCAAAAAATCCCAAAATACAGACACCTCAGAGCGTCCCATTAGCTGTGAATTGTGTGCACAGAGCATTTCTGGAAGCATGCAGCTGTACCAGTGGGGAAAAAAGTGTGGCGTTAGCAGTGCGCTGACATGAAAGAGGTGCCAGTCGAGAAATAGAGCCCAATATTTGTTCATTTCATAAACAGAGCCTTCGGTTTTCCTTTCCCTGTCATTTCAACCTCGACCTCGAGCATTATAATTAAGCCAGTTATTGCCGGTTTATTCCATTATCTTTAATTATGCTCTACAATGACTATATTGGCTAGCCAAATGCTCATAAGGAATGCCAAGAAGGTACCAAAGTGAGGCACCTAAAACAGAAAAATCAAAGGCTTGATTACAGATTGAAATAAGGTGGAGCAAAAAATCCAGTGTAAAATGCTGGAGTGCACAACAATAATGCTTTCAATATAGTGTCAGTACAAATATCTACAAATATTTAGTTAGTTTTGCATAATATTCTATAAAATCATGTTTTATATATTCAATTATACATATAACATATACTTATATGTAATTAGAAATATATTGAAAACATTGTTTACATATGGATATACTAGTTAAATAATATATATATATATTCCTATAAAATAATTGTTATTATAATTAAAATATACATAATTAGTTTTTTAGATCTGAATAATTTTTTTTCAATTAAATTTTTTTTTTGTAAATTATAAACCCATATCAGCTGACTACTAGTTATGTGAAGCAAAACATACCAACTATATCCATTTCAATTCACCTGAGATTGCATTGAGAGCAAAGCCAAGATGAACAGAAATCAAATGCCCCAATCAGGTCAGAATGAGAAGTAGAGAGAGAGGAATTAAAGTTATTCTATCCGTTTAATTCACTTAATCTTGTGGGTAGAATGATAAACAATGACTAACACTGCACTGCAACCACATCGGTGCCTTGATGCTGATACACAATGACTCAAATGAGGTCGAAACTGCCTTCAGAAAAAAATCCATCAACACTTGCTAATACAGATGGAAACTGTACAATCTGTATGATACAGTCTGAGCAACACCAGCACAGATTTTACATTTCTGGGCAATTAACATAGCTGGATGATTAAACCCAGACCACAGAAATTCAGCCCAAACCACAAACACGTGCAGCAAAACCCCGGACTAATTGTTCAGTAATTTGCCCAGTACACCATGATCCACTTCTGTGACAATGAAAAGTGAATGCAAAATGCAAATGCGTGAAATTTAAGGGCCACTAATAAACTTTCGACACCGTATTAGATCCCATGATTCTACAGCACTAACAATAACCTACTGCATCTAGGCGGAAACTATGAATTAAGGCAGACTAAACAGCTTTCTAAGCATACAAAAAGACATAAACTTTGAAAGCGAGAGGTATGGAAAAACATGGTCAGACTTGTCAGAAATAATCAGCGGCGCAGAGACACTCCCAACCTTTCTCGTAGTAACACACCTATCTTTCTGCACATTCTTGTCCTTTTGTGAATGTGTATGGCAGATTGAACACCACAGGAAGGAAAAGTCATATGACTTGCGTTCAGTCCTCAAGGGGTTTGGAGTGTGCTTGAAGGTCTAAACTCTCTCCCCAGGCACGTTGCCCTACACACGTTTAGTTCCTGTATTGTTTCTTTTTTCGCTACTCCGGAGACAATTACCTTTTCCTTTATGCCTTTCGCGACGGTGCGGCCTTAGAACGAACTCTGATGTTGATTGATGGGACCGGTATTCATTGCCTTGCTCTTCCGGAGGCCTCTGTTTGTCCAACTGTTATTTAACTGTAATTGGTTGCGTATTTCCTTCTATTGTACGATTAAAGACAAACTGAAAAAAAACGAGGCCTGCTCCCACTCAAGTCCTGTTAAAAAGCCAACACATGTGGATCAGTTTTTTTTACATACACACTTAGGAAACTCTATAGCATGACCAGTGGACTATCGAGTCTCGCTAAACTTTTAGTATATAAATAGCGAACAGATAAAATGCAAGTAAGCAGTGCAAAAGATTAAGCTGTGCATGCTGAAAGCAGAAAGAGCCATGCAAAAAATGCAGAAGGAAGGAGACAGAAGAGCTCTCCAACTAAATAATCCAAATTATAATGGTTTTATACATGTATGAATTTGGAAGACAATTGTATTTAGAGTAACTCCCAGTGCATTCAAGCTCATTTTGATTACACTTTTCATTTTATTTTAAATGTTAACTAATTGTTTTTTGAATCTACCGTCATGTTTTACCAGCAGTGCTACGAAGAAAAGACAAACCAGCCAGTTTCAATCAATTTTAGCTGATCAAATGACTTTGTCGACATTTAAAAACAGCTTAATAATTCAAAGGTTAAGAAAGCTTTTCTCACGGCACTATGATCAATTTGGTCCGTTCTGGCAGTGAGGAACTTGATGCAAGCTCAACCCTCTTTAAACATTTGACATGCTTTCATTCTCTTTACTCTTCAGGTCCAGTACATCTGTTCTTCACCATCAACACCGCCTCGTGGTCCTCTGATTTGCTCTTTGACCTTTCACCTCTCACCCTGCCAACCGGCCCCCCGCCGTCTACAAGACACCACAAATCCACAACCTGTTGACATCCTGCAAATTCCAGATTTTTCTTCCTGGGAAAGGTCAGAGCAGCATCCTACTCTGCAACAATAAACATAGTCTTTTCCTCATGTGCTTAAACTGGAATAATATATGAAACACATGCAGAGAAAAAACCCTCAAACTCCATTTCTCGAGGTGTGACTGTATCTGTTCTCCTGTGTTTTGATGGGAAGGCTATTGAAAAGCGTGCTGTGAGTGGAGGTTATTATCAAACGTCCTGTCAGGAGTGACGGATACGGACTGTCTCGCACTTCCCGTCCGCTCCACCAAGTCTCATTTGCGCCTCCGCTAGAACAGATAATTAGGCTCTCGACCAAACTGTGACAGGATCAAGTCTGTCCAATTCTCACACTATCATCCTTCTGTCTCCGCCCGCTTGGCGACATGGAATCGAGTGCTCGGGGTCAGTCGGATGAGATGCGTCTGCGACGAGACAATGATGAACTGGCTCTCTGATAACACACATATATACTCTATTTCCCAACCAGGGAGTTGCAAACCCCCAAGTGTTCATAAAGGTACTAGTATATTTGTTAAGGCCAAATGTAGTTTAATAAAAATTATAAACATTAAATAAAATTCAACTAAATTATCAAAAATCTCATCTAATTAAAAAAACAACAATTTTTTTTCATTTTCTTAAGAAGAAAAAAGATTGAATAAAAATGCATAATCCTGAAACATTACTTAAAATCACTTCAGTTCAAAAATAGGCATTTTTGCTTTTTTTCGGTTTTTGTTCATGCAAAAGTTTTCATTGATGCCAAATGTAATTAAATAAAAATGCAAAGTACTAATTTTATTACATTAAAATTTAAAACAATTCTTAAAATCACAGAACGTGATTCATTTAAAAAAAATGCATTTTTGCTATTTTTATAAACTACTTTTTGCTCATGCAAAAGTTAACATGGATGCCAAATGTAATTTTATAATAATGAATAATTCTTACATTTAAATTAAAACATCAAAAAATATCATCTATTTCTATTAAATCTTATTGCCAAAATGATTAATTGAATGAATGATAATTTAAAATCACACAGACTGCTTCAATTTAGAAAATGCATTTTTGCATATCCTTTTTGCAGTCATTGTTGATGCCAAATATATTTTAATAACAATGCTAGATGAGAGTCTTACAATTAAATTAAAACATCAACAAAAAAATATCTAATTTGCTAATTTGCAAAATATTTATTACATTCAATGAAAATGTAAAACATTATTTAAAATAGGGCTGCGATTATATATATCTCATGCGATTATCGTGCAGTCCTAACTTAAAATCACACAAAGTACTTAAGTCTGACAAAAAAACTAGCAAAAGTTGTAATAATGATATTCGTGAGAATTGTTATGCCGTTGCAAAGCTATTTTAGATGGTTGATATGGTGTTGCTAGGTGGGTGCTTCCAGATTCACCTTGAAGTCTTGATGGCATTGTGGACTCTAGATATTCCTCAGGTCTTCCTTACAATTCTAATGGCAAAAAGCATTAGCACACCTGCCCTCAATAAGCACACAACTCATCTATATAGACAAAAGGTGTGGGACGAGTCACATTTTAAAGTTTAGTAGTGATGCTTACTTTAGCCAGCGCTGATAATTAGATCACAGGGGTTCGGCAGACACAAGTTAACTCTACGCAAGCTGTGCATTTGCCCTGCTCTCCTGTCACGTTCCCCTCCTTCCTTATTTTCTCACCCTTCCCATTTTCTACTCCAGTTAAATCCCAGCACTCTTCCGTAGCCGCTCCTTTTCTTTCCTAATCACAATCGCCTTTCAAATTGTAATTCTGCAAGCTTTATTGTCATGACAATTTGGCATGCCCAGCCAAAAGCACAGGCCTCTCAGGGGCGCCCTTGGCAGCACAAGCATCTGGGCAAATCTCATTGGCCAACTTTCCCTCCAAAACCTCTGGAGTCACATATAAACACAGGAATTTGGTGGGGGATTTGAGCAAATTGCTAACTTTAAAATATAGCACGTAACCTGCTCTGTGCCATCTGTGCTGCCTACAGGCATGAATTATGCATAAAATCATGCGGCTTCTTGAGGAGAGGTGTGCTAGTTAGTTTCAAAGTGATTTAAGTGAATAAAATGTGGGGTAAAAAAATCACACTATCTTAAAAGTTACCTTTTATGACTTAAAACCACCTAGCAAGCACCCGAAATACTCAGGCAACCTCTTAATAATGTGCTAAAAGTTGAAGAATTCAAACAATTACCCATCAAAATTAGTGATCGACCGATATTGATATTTTATAACAATAAAATACCGATATCAATTATTTGCATGTTTATGTGCCCGATAACCGATATGCAGAACCGATATTTATTTACTGTTATAAAGTAAATAAATGACTGAGTGAAGTAAGTCCATACTTCTCACTTTGGTTTTTCCTCCTGGGTTCGATCCTCTTAAAAAATTGTTGAAAATTGGCAGTCTTTCATGTTAAATTTAATCTTCACATTACAACAATAAAAAAAAACATTTTATTTGAAGCATCAGCAGCAACACTAATATTAACAATAAGCAAAATAAATGTCGAAGGTCTAATGTTTTCAAATGGAGAAAATAAATCAAGGAAAGGACTCATATCAACTTCATTTTAAACTACAGTTTTAGTAGGTTTATAAGATGTTTAATAGGCTAAAGAGTGAAGAATAATTCACTGGATAATGTTAATTCACTGAATAATATTCTCTGGAATATTGAAATATAACAAATAAAACATCGTATTTTATTGCATTTCTCAACTGGCATGTTATATCTGAATTACTAATGATGTTTTTGTCGTTCTAGATTATGAAATGCCTGAAGACAGCGCAGTTTATCTATGCATTTAAACAGAACTATACTCAAACTGCGATCGCTCGTGGAGATAAATAATTAATAGGCGTACACATTGACTCTTCAGCTTGAGCAGGTGTATCTATTTAGATGTTTATTAGCGAAACAATGGTTTTATAGTAAATGTTAATACAATTTAGGGGTGTTTTAAACAAGTGAATCTTGTTAAAAGTTACATGTTTTGGCCGTGCTGGAGCATTTCCTGAGCAACAACCGCTGAGTGAACCGAAATATGAAAGCGGCTTCACGAGACTAATGATGACCATAGACAACAGACAGAGAATTAAATATAGCGTTTTTATTTCCAACATGCGCTCATTAATGGCTGTAATATTTAATTAATGTAAAGTTACGTCTTTATTGGGAGAGGAACTTGACGGATTATCTTAATCCCTAACGTGACTCCGCCTTTCCACGGACTTGTGCATATAGACAACAAGCGAATTAAATTCAGCACTTTATTCCAACATGCACCCATTCGGCTGGATATTATTTACTTCACGCAAGTTTCGTCTTTACCTGGACACGTGACTTGGACGGATTATTTTACGAGACTCTGTGATTTTTGTTTCTCATATTTGCTTCGCGCCAAGAGCTGCTAAACTGCCTATCAGGGACATTTATGTAATAAAATATATTCCTATGATGCATGTCATATGCTGTTATGTTACTCAAGTTTTACTAACACAAGTAATCAGTTCTCAAACACCCCCAAGATGGCGCCGTTAATTATCGTGACCTCCGTATTACAAAACCGATATCCGATTACTATAAAATGCTTAAATATCGCGGGGGTAAAATTGGGGGTAATCCATTGTAGCGTTTCCTATATACCAGCATATACGCACACATGTGTAAACACTCAAACACGGCAAAGGTTCACCAACACGCAATTGGGGCAACATATAACATTGTCCTGGTACTCTAAAAATTTTTGGAGTTTGTTTCAGTGGGAGCTGAGCAGCGTGGATGTCAGTTTAGCTCACGCGGCGAGAAAACACATACACAAAGGGCCCTACTCTCCCTGGTGCCTCCTTACACACTTTTATTACAGGGACTTACGATCATGATTTAGGACGTTTGGTATAAACAGAGAATGATTCGCCCAGGAAACCCCCTACTGCATGCAGGTGGTCACTTTAAGGCACGCTTATCGAGAGGCTGAGCATCTCTCACAGTTCTGCTGTTTCTGCTTTGGGTATTGTCACTGTCGTGAACAGGAACGTCTGGGTTGTGAGAAGAAAACCCTCTGGCTAAAAAGGCAGATAGCAAAGAATTGGGGATGATTCCGATTCCGGAAAAAAAGAGTGACGACAGGAAAGACAGCGAGAGATTCGCTTGGATCTCCAGCCAATGTTTTAAACATCATCAAAGCTCTCTTTAACTGTGTCTAATTCTGTCCAAACTAACAAGGCACACACACACACTAAAACACCAGCAGAACCACTCCAATGACAATAAATAAATCACACAATTCAAATGCGATTCCACATTTTCCACCACTGGGTCAGTCTGGCCATACCTCTGGTTTCAACCACAAACCTTATGGGGCGGCAGGGAACGAGAGAATAAAGGGCGAAGATCTTCAACTCTATTGTGCTCTAAGCCCTGTCAGATTACATTTGATCCAAGTTTGCTTTCCCACACTTTCACAATGTGTTGTTTTCCAACCTCTGAGAAGATTTCGACCGCTCTCCCAGCCTTTATCACGTCTACAGAGAAGCCTGTTCCAAATAAAACTCATTTAAGTTAGCAATCTATATTTCTATCATATATAACTCTCACAGAAAAACCAGCTCACGTCAAACTCTGTAGGAATTCTAAACTGATATGCTATCTTAAAACAATTACCCCTTCCAGAAACACAACCGAGCCCTTGGTGGGCTTTGTATGCATCAGGTGGGGGCTGTTGTAGTTTCCCTCCAGGGGTGGGAGTTTTTTGTTGAATTGATACATATAGTGTTCATTGGTACAAAAGCTAAACATGTTTAGCTCAACCATTCAACTACGTGAGTTGCGTCTGTACCACAAGAAACTGGTGTGGTTAGTGCTCTCCAAACCTCCCAGCCTATCTGCATCACATGACACCACTTAAGCCACTTAATCCTCTGTCACATGACCTCTCGTAATCTTCCATCATATGATAGGAGAGAAAAGTGCAAATCGTCTTACAAAGTTCCACAACATACACCACTTAGCATTAGAAGACGAAAAATTAAGCATCTGACTCTGGACAACCGTTAATTAGTAGAGCAATGCAACGCGATATTGCGCAATAGAACGTCTTTTGTATTTGAGACTTAAGTGAGGCTTTACTCTTAAAGAAACAGTTCATCCAGAAAAGCAGAATCTTTCATTTACTCACCCTTGTGTCATTCTAAGCAAGTGTAAGTTTCTTTATTTTGTGGAAAGCACGATATTTTAAAACATTTCCGAGCTGCTCTTTCCCATACAAAGGAAGAAAAAAAGAAGTTTCAAGGATAAAAAGCAACATGAAAGTAGTCCATAAAAGTCGACTCCAATTTTCAGTGAATAACAACTTAAATTTCATTTCTAACAAATCTTTATCAAAAGACTTCAAAATACGGTGAACTTTTTAATCCTTTTTTGTTTTGTTTTTTTGGTTGAAAAGCCGTTTGCAAAGAGCAGAAATTCTTCAAAACATCTTGCTTTGAATAAGTAAAAAGGAAAGCCAAGCAGGTTTTGAACAACGTGAGGTTGAGTAATGTCAGAATTTTATTTTAGGGTGAACTTTCCCTTTAACCCTACTATGCACCTCCTTTAACCCTGAGGTCAAAGGGCATCTGGAAAGTGTTGGTTGGGGGTGGGGTGGCCGCTTCCAGTGATTGTGTTTGACAACCCTTTAATTAACATAGTGATTAAAGCCAGAGGAACAAAAGCAGACTTATCCAACGCAACAGTTCTCATTACCCTGCTGCCCCAAACAAAATGGAAAAATCACATCAATAATCGCAACTACTAATGGTAGAATGTGTCAAAACTGGGCCAGGACACGCCACTGGGAATTCATAAAGTGCCAAAGAAGCAAATAAAATGAGTGTTTTTACTTAGAGTTAGGAATGAAGACGATGACAAACCACATCCCGTTAAAAGGAAGTCAGGAAACCTCCAAAAAGAGCAGAGAATATCTTGTTTCATTTTAGTTCAAATCTGAAAGCATATAAGGTTTATTTTCTTCCCAAACAAACTAATACGGGTTGGTTTGCATCTGCAAGCCAAACTAGCAGGTATGTGTGTGGTCCTCAACTCTGAACAACATTAAACTCAGACAGATGGAGAGAGAGTTCGTAAATAGTGGTCTTCCTCTGTGGATAAGCATGGAAAGAACGTTCCGAAGGTGGTTAACCACACAATATCCTAAAGCGACTCTTTTGAAACGAGCCGCTGTCAGTATATAGCATCAGCGTGGACTCACCTAAATTCCATTCGATATTAACACAACCCAGTTCTTCATAAGACTCTTCAGATATCGCTTAACCGATTTCTCCCATATTATATCGTGAGCTCCTCCCACAGACTTCTGCTTCTTCCTCAGTCAAGCCCAAAAAGCAATTTCCTCTTCCCTTCTCTCCTAGCGTTTTGCATATCAAGCAACTCGAAACCCTTCCAACATCCACTAAACTCAGTTCCTTGGTGCATAACGCTAGCACCATCCTCCAGAACTTTCCTCGCTGGCTGCTCCTTGAACGGGCGCTGGCAACAAACCAGTCTTATGAAAAGTTAAATCCCATAATCTGGGCCTAACGATGAATGTAGGAGCCTCTGAGGACAGCCCCTATACCGGAACGAGAAAGTGCCTTAAAATCCAAATTCCTTATTTTCCCCAAGACTTCCCCCAATAAAAAACAAATATTTTCACACATAGGTGCAGCTGCGTAGGAGAAGAAGGTTGTTTTTATAGCGATTAAGCAGTAAAGAAGCATGCTCGTGCGTTTTCCCGTATTCGCCCACGGCGAAGTATCGAGATCTTCACTCTCACCATGATCCCTCGCGGGTGTCAAATACCATACGCGTGTCCTCCATTCTGCTCGCTTCCTCGTCTGAACGATAGCCAATCACTCTTAGCTTACCCTTCCTCGTTTCACGCAGTCTCCGCACCTTCCTTCACTCCTCGGCGCAATCTTTGACGACGGCCTTGCCACGGACGCCGTTGCCAGGGTCAAAAGCAGGAGCGCACCCAGAAGCCACCCTCGGGCGGACATCCCGTCAGCAGTGGGCGTGTCTCCCCATCCCCCCCTCCTCGGCCTCCCCCTGGACATGGATCCCATCTGAGGGGCTCCACCCAACCATGAACTGCAGGCTGTACAGTCGGACACTCACTGGAATTCCCACCGATCACCTGGGCTGAAGAGGGCAGCAGAGAGGACAGTGATGTGGCAGGGGATCCCCAAAATAAAAACAAGAGGAGAAACAATTAGAAAAAAAAGTATTTTTGCCATGCACAATCCATAAAACACTCTGGTTAACACTCCATAGAGTGCACCCTACATATCTAGTGTGAATATTTCAAATCAGTTGACTCTGAAGCACAACTATCTTGCAGAGAGTGCGTGGGCCTAGTTATGAAAGAGACAGATATAAACTAAAGGCCCACGTGTCAAAATGCTGTTAAACGAGCCTTGCCACAGACATACCAAAGCTCTGATTCTTTAGACCTAGCTACTATCTGACACCTACACACTAACCCGACAAAGCACCAAGAGCGACCTACAACTTTGGCTAACTTCCTACAGAACTGACAGGCTACTAATGTAGAAGACAATTTTCCAACATCACTATTAAACAGTGATTTATTTTATCAGGGCGGTAATTCATCTAGCAAACAAACCATGCATTCGTTTAAATACATTTAGTAGACACTTTTCAGCCCGCACTCTACTTCATTTCTACATATCGCTAGTCGAACCGATCTTGCTTGCAGGCCAGTCGTAAAAGAACGCCACGTTGAGTGGCATGCTTTTTATTGAACTCAACAACTTCGCATATTTTCAACACATTTTCAAAAATCGACGCACTCTGGCGGCTCCACGTGTACACGGTGTGATACTATGAACACACCTCGGGTGACGTTCAGGAATCGTGGCACGAGCTGTAAATCGTAGTGAGTGTTTTTCTGGGTTGATCGTGAGCGTCCTGCATCTCGCATTGTGGCTTTCTACGTGTTGGGTGAAACTCTTTGTGTGGGGAGCAGTTGGTGCACTCTCGGATAGTGCTGTGAGTTGCCATCCGCTCAATCTGAAGCTGTTAATCAGCGTCCTATTCATATTCAAATCAGAATACACAGAAAGGATTTAATGCCAATGCAAAGAAAAACACTGACGTTCTTCTGGAATCAGCTGTACTGTGTATTTGATTACATTTGAACTGTTAGGCTAATTGAACCTAATGGTCGTTCTTTATCAAGGCCCATTATAAAAAACAACCCTAATGAGTTTATCATTGATTCTACTGAACGCTACACTCTTAAAAAATGCTGGGTTAAATGCAACCTAGTGCTGGGTAATATAGGGACAAACCCAGCAATTGGGTTTTGACTCAGTGGTTGGGTTACTACCCAGAAGGGTGGGTTAAACATTTAACCCAACCGCTGGGTCAAAACAGCCCAATTGCTGGGTTTGTCCCTATTTTACCCAGCACTGGGTTGTATTTAACCCAGCATTTTTTAGAGTGTAACTACATCGCTTTGTGAATGGGCAATTTTCGGCATTAGAGGAGAGTCCACCTCTAATATAGGCATCATAATTATGATTAGAGTTGATTAAAGGGGGGAAAGTGGTGGTAGTTGTTGGTTGGGCATGCATAGAGGGACGAGTGTGGGGGAAATGGAACAGTCGGTAAAAGGAGCGTCTGACACTCGCGAACTCCCACGGTATTTCCATAACTACTATTACGACTACGGATCCACTGCCATTCTTTAATGGCAAAGTAAACTTTCTAAAGCAAACTCATGTCAGTCCGTTTCATTTTTATAAGATCGATCTAATTGTGTCCACAGATTTCAGGGCAGGAAGCCTGAGGATACTTTAATTGCCACTACAATGATTAAACGACACTTTTTTTAAAAAAGAAGAAGAAAATAAAGAAAAGGAAACAACAGGTAGGCCAGACTGTTCCAGAAAAACACAAATAATGGTTGCTTTTTGAATCTGCATCCAAATTTGAATTTGAATAGATTGGAGTGTTCTAAAAAATGTGCACGTTCTAAATGATTGCCCTATTTAAAAAAAGAATGAAATCATGACGCTTGAGGAGGAACTACAAATATAAGTGGTGATTTAACCATTTAGACTTATTTCTGACTTTATGCAATACTTCGCAACAACAAAAAAACATTCATAGAACAGGTTTTTACGGACGTTTACATTTATGATTTTTTTTTATATAGCGTTGGCTTGCAGCTTTCATTTAAGACGACAGTTTTAAATTACATTTTTATCATACAGTGATAGTATCTGATGTTTCATAATAAGCATACATTTATAATTTTACACTTTGCAAGCGGTCTTTATCTTTAAAAAATAAAAAAGCAAGTGTGCATACATTTAGATAAACTAACTTAAAATATTTTGCTAAATAACCTAGACAAAAGAGTCTGACAAGGCCATCGCTGATCATAAAAATAGCACTTATGACATTTTCAGTGAACTCCACGTAACTTTAGATATAGCCTAGAATATCCAACTTTGTGCGCATTTAATGTAATGTATAACCATATTTAGTAATTAAGATACATTTGCGTATTATTCAAGTTAAAGGTAATGAATCATGCGTAAAGCCGCAACAATTGACAAACAGTTGCATTTCCATGAAAGACAAGCAAACCTCCGCTTAAAATATAAACAGAAACACATGTAACTTACAGAGAAGGAGCTGATAGTGAAGTTCAGGATCCGCATATAAACAGGGAGCTCATATGGGCCGAATCCAGACAGGAATGCGACCAAAACTATTCCCTATTCCCAAATCCAACGGGGCACCGACGACAGGATCGCATGCCAATAGCGACCCACCGATAGTATCCGTGCGTGTTTGTGTAAATCCTTCCAGAAGAGGAAGAAAAAAATTCGCGTCCCAGAAACTTTGTTTCGTCCGTAAACCAAGTAGCTGTTGCTTCACCAGACGGCTCGTGCAAACGCGCATCAGCCTTCAGCTACAAGAGATGCGACAGTGCAACAAACCCCGAATAAAACATCCATCCCAAAATACACATCCAGTTGACATGAGCGCAGTCTCTGAGGATACTGGCTGTTCTCAGATGCTTTGTCAGGTTTACACAGATTTTTTTCTCTCTCTCCTTCCAACCCCCTGAAGAAATGTCACTCCCCCCTGAAACCCGAGACGTTTCCTGGCTGATAGTTTTTGGACTCGGTCTTTCTCCTCCAATCACAGACCTCGGAGCTGGAGCTCCCTCAAAGCTCCGACTCAAGCAGTTCTGCGCAATCCTGTAAAGTTTGTTCGGAGCTGGGGGTCTCCCTCCTCCCCTGCAAGAGCTCCAGTGCTGCAGAATGCCATTCATTCACTGCAACAGCGCTACCTAGTGGCAGATCTGTCGGATTATTAACCCTTTGGGTGCCCCAGAGACCCCAGGGCCTTTTAAATTGCATAGGGGTCATGACATTTTCCATTCCATGCATTTGACATTTTAAAACATTCTGTCAGACAAAGAATGTCTGTAAAGGTTAAGAAATTGCATTGTGACATCTTAAAGATTCATTCGGTATATGTTGAGATTTTTTTAAATGCAGTAACAGGTTGAGAATTTAACGTTGATATTTTCACAAACATCCAGTTTTTAATAACCAGTTTTTACTGAACAAAATCAGCGTAATCTGACCATTTAAGATCATCCACTGCTGACAAATCTAACAAAACAAGAGATTTAAAATGTAGTCAAAACGGTCAAAGGTTTGAAATCATCATATTTAAAAAAATAAATAAATAAATAATTTTTTATGAATTTTTACCAAGACTGCATTTATTTGATCACAAACGCAGTAAAACATTTTGAAATATTATTTGAAATATAATCAGCATATTAGAATGATTTCTGAAGGATCACGTGACACGGAAGACTGGAGTAATGATGCTGAAAATTCAGCTTTGTATCACAAGAATAAATTACTTTTGAAAAAATATTAAAATATAAAACAGTTATTTTAAACTGTAATAATATTTCACAATATTGTTATTTTTTAACAAATAAATGCAGCCTTGGTGAGCATAAGAGACTTCATTCAAAAACATTTGTAAAAAATCTTAATTATTCCAAACTTTTGAACAGTAGTGTATACTTTTTCTGAAAGTCTAAACCAGGTTTTTAAAAAAATTGTCTAAATCTAAAACACTTAAAATAAATTAATAAAAATAAGTAACTAAATGGTTATTTTTTAACTGGAATATACCATATTGTTAAAAACTGCCATGATCAGATCATAATTTTGTCTTGTTTAAAGCAATGGTTTTAAGCTATAACGTTTTTGTTTATTATTTATTTCATGGATTTATGGAAAATCGCAGATTTCCGAGCGTCAAAAGAACAGAAAACTGTCAATCTTTCTAACACAAAACTATCAATCAATATTTTATAGCTATTTTGGGGATCTTAAAAGAAATGGGCACTATAAACTGTCTTTCATATGCAAAAGAGCTGTGTAAAAAGGTTTGGAAAGACATGAGGGTGAGTAAATAATGACGGATTTGTAATTTCCTTTAATCTCTGTGTAAGCTGCACTACATATCATCCATACTGTTTCATACGGAGCCTGTCATTTTCCCAGCATTACTAGCTGTGCCTGATAGACTCCCTCACGCAGCTCCCCCGTGGAGCCCTCTCTGTCCCAGCGCTCACACAGGGAGGCTCCCTAATCAATGACCCCTAAATGTCAGAGACTGAGGGGCCCCCCTGCCGCGCTCCACACTCCCCTTCCAAACTGTCTTCTCCATTGGACAGGCCCTTTCACCGATCCGAAGAAGAAAGCTAAAGAGTCGCGGAGCAGAGCGGGATTAGGAGAGGAGGAGGGAACTGTGGCGAATATGCCTTTCCCTCTTGTTTTTCCTCTCTCCTCTCCACCAGGCGGCCCGAGCCTCCTGCTTTCCCCCCCTTCCTCATAAAAGAAACGTTCCCATTCACTCCGAACGAGCCAGCTAATAAGGCTGTTAAAGAAAGCGGTGAATGGGGCCTTCGATCACGGCTTTTCTTTCTTTAGCCCAGATTCTCTCGCTCACTCATACACAGTGAAGCCATCACACACTCCCATAAAAGGTGACAGTTTGGATCGCAATGAGAGGGAAGCGGTAAAAGGAGGGGACAGGCCACAGGTTTAGGGGTGTGAAATAAAAGATGGACTATCCGGTCTTTCACGCGCTTCCCCATTGCCTGTCCCAGCCAGATTTACATTGTTTTTATGGCCTGCCACATTTAGCAAACACAATAGAACAGCTAGTGGGAGTCAGAGAGAAAAAGACAGAATTGAAAGAGGTGTTCTTCACTTTTCCTCCTTGTCCAGCTGGATCTAACCAATGGTATAAATCACAAACAATAACCAATGAATTCAAATCTTAAAAATTGTACTAACTCATCTGAAAAAAGAGAAAGTAAGAACATGGCTGCATTCCAGAATTGAATACTAGTTTACTGCACATTAATGCAACATGCTGTCACAAATCACCACATCATGTTGCATGCTAATGGAATCATGTTATAAAAATCTAGCGTAGCGTCAGTTCTGGCAGGTCACGTTAGTCAAGCTCGCATCAACCTATGGGAATACGACACCTATCTAAGTATTCATATATAAGGTCCTGCAGTAGTATCAGCAGTTTTCGCATTGCTCAATAGCTAATTACCCTCCTCCATCCCCAACTCCTCCTCTGTCAGTTAGGATTCAGCCTTCTGATTCTCCTTGAATCAGACTAATTCTAAAATGTGTATATAACATTATTGAACTTTAACGATATCTGCAAATACATTTATGTTGGTTCTGTTCTGTTTACCCTGGGGTCGCTGCTCTCCCTGCTCTCATCCATGCTAGGCTGCATGGAGGCGCAGGGAGCTCTTGCCCAGAACAGAACCATACCGCCAATCCAAACTGTATGCTAATTGTCAATCATCTTTGACAATAGTGGTCCTGACAGAGCTATATTTGCATACTATGTACTGCTAATCTGAACATAGCCAGTGTGTCTCAAATCGAACAACATTTTAAATAGTATGGTATAGATGCAACCACACATGCTTTTTCAGCTAATAGGCTATTGGCCACAACCCTTGAACCAGGGTTATTAATTAACTGAAAGTCAAATTAAAACCTTAAAAAATAATTTGTCACTTGAAATAAAATAAACATTAAATGAAATAAAATACTTAAAAACATTTTCAGCTTTTTCTGCTAGTTGCCAAAGAAATATTTCTAATTTTTATTTAACTTGATGTACTAAAATTAAAGTAAACTAAAACTGAAATAAAATTGTAAAAAATATATAAAATCATACAGACATAAAAAGCTAGTAAAAAACAAACAAACAAAAACAACAAAATTACTAAAAATGGAAAATACAAAAATTTTAAACAAATTCAAATTTTGTAAATGTTTGAAACCTGTTCACAAACTGACATCTATTTCAGCAAATAAAGGGATAGTTCACCCAAAAATGAAAATTCTGTCATTAATTACTCACCCTCAAGACCTTCATTCATCTTTGGAATTTTTGATGAAATCCGAGAGCTCTCACAGCAAGACAGCAAGGGTCCTAACCATGATCTGTGATCATAATGGCGGAGGACTGTCCCCAAAGAAAAGAAATCGTTGAATAAAGTCGTTATTTTTGTTTTCTTTGTGCACAAAAAGTATTCTCGTAGCTTCGTAAAATTACAGTTGAACCACTGATGTCACATGGACCATTTTAACAACTTCCTTCCTACGTTTCTGGACCTTGATCGTGGTAGTTACCTTGCTGTCTATGGAGGGTCAGAGAGCTCTCGGATTTCATAAAAAATATCTTAATTTGTGTTCTGAAGATGAACGAAGGTCTTACAGGTTTGGAACGACGTGATGGTGAGTAATTAATGACAGAGTTTTCATTTTTGGGTGAACTTTAACTTTCAGAAATGATTGAGTTTGGAGAGATATTTGATGACTTAAAATCATAATATTTGCACTAATAAAAAAAGTAATTGCAACTTCTAGTATCACAATTTTGAATTTATATCTCACAATTCAAACTTTTTTCCCAAATTTTCAGAATTGCGAAATGTAAACTCAGAATTTCAAGATATAAACTCAAAATTCTGACTTTATTTCTCGCAATTCTGACTTTTTTCACAGAACTGCAAGTTGATATCTCACTATTCTGAGTTTACATCTCGCAATTCCGAAAATTTGGGAAAAAATTGTGAGATATAAATTCAAAATTTTGATGCAAGTTTTTTTTTTCACAATTCAGAGTTGTAAGATATAAACTCAGAATTGTGGCAAAAAAGTCCAAATTGTGATATAAAATTACTTTTTTATTTTTTATTCCGAAGCAGAAACAGGCTTCCAAACAATACTGACTACACGAATAGAACAAATTTCAGTGTGAATCATCCTTAAAACCCTATGATGTCAATTGTTCAATTGAATACAAGTATTTACAAAGAACTGTTTAACAAACAGTTTACACAGATTCATTCTGTTCATGTTTCATACAAGAATGCAATTTGAAAAGCAGCTCATGACATAGCAGTATAAATAAGAAAAACACATAATAACAAACACTGGTCATTTATTTAGTCAATCGAGTAATCAGAACACAGCTAATGTACTTGAGCATGAGAACAGCCTCCTAACGGATGCTTAACGTTCATTACAGCTCGGTCCTGCTGTTATGCTAATGTTGAGTGATTTCAGCGAGGCCGTCGACACTACGGTGTTATTTTACCTCTAAAGGGAGTCACATGACCAGCCTGCTGTGTGCTGCCCTTCTGTCGATTGACAGCAAAGTTATGATTTACGCCAGACAATTGTTTGGTCAGCTTTTGGTTTCAAAACAATCCTACCAAAATGCAGAGTTTGTTTTACTCAGAGAAGAGACGAAAAGAAAAACACTCACTTCCCGCGTCACTATGAGGGCAAGAATTCTTAGAAAAACATGATGTCACGTATCATCTCCCTGGCAGCCTGCATGAGAATAAATATTCATTATGATCATTAAGAAAACACTTTAAACAGCGTTTGGAGCTTCAGGTGTGCCAAATACTTCAACTCCTAAATTATAGAGAACAAAATAATTGTAGGATAATGTCTGCGTAGGTGTTCTTTGCCATGTTTTGTGTAATAATCCACTTGTAATGGCACATATGAAAGTTAACCATGCACAAGTACTATACTTAGTCCTGATCATTACTTAGTATAGAAGAGCTCAATAAGAACAGAAAAGCTTTTTAAACTAGATAAAGGTAATGTGAGTGATTCTTACACACGCAAAACTCACAGCCATGGTGTTATTTGCTATGTGACTGCTCACTGGCCTGAAAATGGTCCTGCATCAAGCCTTTAATGTCTTGATAGTCCCATTAGCCGAATGACTTGGGATCAAACCTACAAGGAAAACTATATTTTTAAAATGGTCGTGGTTCACCAGTGTCACTTACTGTAAGTAAAAGGTGGAAAACTGTGTGAGTATGATTTTTGGTCTTTCAAATAGCACTCTTTTATATGTATATGGATGACAAAGGCAGTTGAGGAGCTTGTGGTGTTCCTGACTGTGAGATTGGCACTTTTGGACAGCAAGCATTGGCAGTAAATGGCCCTGTGGTGCAGCTTTAGTGATGCCATTAGTGGTTGTGGTGATGATCTCAAACTGCGGTCCATCAAGCGTTATATGCCGCTTCCTTGTGGATACAGTAGGCAGAACAAAACCTCGTTCAGAGTTTAACTACCAGTTAGGAACCAAAAACACATTCATTTAAGAAGTACAATAAATTAGAGCGCAAAGATTATGTAACAGACTTTAATAAAATACAGATTACAAAGATCCGCTACAGATTACAAAGATCTCACAGGTTCTCACAGGTAAAAATAAATAAACTAACCATGCTTTTCTGAAATATAAATATAACTATAGTCATGTATATAAGCAATATAAAGAAATTAGCAAAGATTTGATCAGGTGTTATATCTGAAATATGAAGTGAATGAAACCTAAAGGCTGCCAGAATTGTTTGGCATAATTTTTGGGAGCATTTGCAATGTGTGGAGAATAACTAAATCATTATTATCATGTTTTAAAAGTGTAAAATATTATCTTTAGGCATGTTTCTCGACCCTCGCAAAAATAAAAAAAAATTTAAAATAAAATAAAAAAATTTAATTTAATTTAATTTAATTAATAGAATAAATAAATCTGTCAAGTCATGGCATTCTTTTACTTTCAAACACCTTTAAAGGAATAAACAGAGATCGCATTATGAATTTTCCAATCAAATGCATTGATCTGTCCGAATCTCATCACCAGTCAAGACTGATACTAACAGCAATGAGTTGAGAAACCAACCCTGTTCATTCCAGGAAAGATCTGTTATTTGCAATGCAATGCAAGATCTTGGTTTTTCCACAAATCTAAGAACTGAACTAGACTCAGTTGAACGTTTCAGTTGTTTTATCTTTCAAGTTTCAGTTATCACTAGTTAGTTTTGTAAACAGTGATATAGGTGCAAATAGTTCGTATATAGTTGCACAATGACGTATTAATGTAACAATATAAAATAATTTTTTAGAACCACATGACATTCCATTAGATTTTTACATTTTCTGAAGAAATGTGGAATTTTGACGCTGCTAAACATACATCACAGATCAGGTTGGAAAAATAGGTCAAATTCTTTCTACGATTTTGCTTGCTCGTTACTAGGAAGTACTTAAAGAAGTTAAATAGTCCTTAATAATATATGCAGAGTTTACAGATTGATCAGGGCCCAAATGCGAACGAAGCACCACAAATGCGCTGCCAGAGAAGTCTAGTGGACACGGCATCAAAATGATCCAGGCATTTTCCAGGAGAGCATTGTCCAGACACTGACAGATCTGGACACTTCACAATTATACCACACACACACAGACGAGCGTTAGGGCCCCCGGTCATGAGAAGACTGCAGGCCAAGCGACAACTGGGTGGCAAGGAACTGAGGGCGGACTTTTAATTGTCTTACGGATTCCTCAGATGACAGGAAAGGCCAGAGGTTAAGAACCTTCATCGCTACAAATCACCAAAGACTGACATTTATGAGGCATTAAAGACTTAATTAAGGAGACTCGTTATCATGCAATTCTAAAGACACGTCATATTTCATATTCTGCTCATTTATAACACTCAAAACGTGACACAGCTTCAAACAGTCTCTTAATTATGGTTGCTGACGTTGCTAAAATGTTTCACAGTCTGATCCGACAGGAGAACCACAAAAACTGTTTGTAATCTTATTCTTAAAGGAATAGTTCGCTGCTAAAACTGAAAATTATGTCTTTGTTTACTCTCTGTCATGTCGGTCCAAACCCATATGCTGTTGTTTTTATCTGTGGAACACAAAAGGACAATCCTGACATTTTTGTGTCAAACAAAACACATCATAAAAGAAGTCCATATGCCTATATTTCAAGTCTTCTGAAGTCAGAAACAGATTGAAATTTGGGTCATTACTCTTTAAAATCCTCCCACTGAAGCTCTGAAATGTCATTTGCATATGCATTTGGGCTTGTTAAGACTTCTTAGTGTCTTCTTAGTTCATTCATGTGATCACAAATACAGTAAAAATGTGAAATATTTTTACAATTTAAAATAACTGTTTCCTAGTAGAATATAATGTCAAATGTAATTTATTCCTGTGATGCAAATCTGAATTTTCAGCATCATTACTCCAGTCTTCAGTGTTACACGATCTTCAGAAATCATTCTAATATGCTGATTTGCTGCTCAAGAAACATTTCTGATTATTATCAATTTTGAAAACAGTTGTGCTGTTAAGTTTTGAGGAAAACGTGATACATTTTTAAAGGACTCTTTGATGAATTCAAAAGAACAGCATTCATTGGAAACAGAAATCTTTTGTAATATTATAAATGTATTTTCTGTCACTGTTGATCAGTTTAATGCATCCTTGTTTAATAAAAGTATTAATTTCCCAATGACTCCAAAACTTTGGATGGTACTGTATGTATATGAAACCAGAAACCTTTAATGGACTTCAGAAAGTTTTTGGTGCATCTCCAAAGAACCATGATGAACTCAAAAACCATATCAAATGAAAATGACTCTTATAGGAAGGGGATTTTTTTAGGTAATTATCTTAGACCTCTGAAGATTCAGACTGAGAATGAATCTGGATAAGTTCACAGTTCCTCCAGTCTATCACTGCACCCTCTCTTCATACAAACAAACGTGTTTCCACAGTCAACTTATATGGTTCATATCAAGGCCCGGGGCGTATCATGTGCACGCACACACACATTTTTTCACATTTGTTTCATATTCCACTCAGGATATGAGTCATCTACCTCTGATCTTTTAATTATAACATGACAAAAATACATTGCAAGAAAAAGAAAATCCCCCCGGACTTTTAGGAAGTCTGGGGCCTAGAAAGTGCTGAAATGATGTCAATTAAACTCAAAGGCTGATAAAGCTGTGCTATCAAGGTGTTGAAGTGCATTTTAACAATCTAGTCATACTGAAATCTTCACATGTGGGAGAAGCAGTGGCCAAGACGAGCTAATTAATACAACAACAATAGTGAAGAAAGTGACTGGACATTTATACAGCTGCTTTTATTCCAAATGAAGCTATTGAAAGAATAGCTCACCCAAACATGAAAATATGCTAACAGTTTACTCACTCTCAGGCCATCCAAGATGTAGATGAGTTTGTTTCTTCATCAGATTTGGAGAAATGTAGCATTCCATCACTTGCTCACCAGTGGATCCTTTGCCGTGAATGGGTGCCATCAGAATGAGAGTCCAAACAGCTGATAAAAACACCACAATAATCCACAAGTAATCCACACCACTCCAGTCCATCAGTTAACATCCTGCGAAATGTCCTCTATTCATAATATAATTTCCATCTCAATTTAGAATAGAAATATGCACAAATCAAGCACTGTTTACAAGAAAAACAGGTCTGTCAGGACCACTATCGTGAAAATGATAGATACTCAGCATAAAGTTTGGTTTGGCGGTATGGTTCTGTTCTGGGCAAAAAACTCCTGCCCATCCGCAGCCGGTCAGATCAGAGCAGGGGAGAGCAGCAATAATAAACCCCTGGGTTAAACAGAAACAAGGCAGATTATCATTAATGTATTAATGATATTAAGGTGTAACACTTTTATCAAGAAATGGAGCTGATTACGCAACGGGATTATCAGAAAAGGCCGCCAGTCCTGACTGTGGACCGAAAGGAGGACGTGGGGATGGAGATGAGAGTAATTTGATCGTGAGCAAGAAAAGCTGCTGAATAATAGAATAGAGTCTTATATAGAATGAGCGATAGGTGTCGTATTCCAGAATCAGCTGATGCAAGCTTGACTCACGTGACCTGCCAGAACTAACGCTAACGCTTAATTTCTTGCAACTAGCATAATTATGGCTGGGTGGATTTTGTCCCCCCCCCCCCCCGTCCTTTGAGTGAGGAGCGACAACAGGAGACAACTCGTCACTGGACAGAGCAATATTATGGATTATGGACTCTTATTTTGGCCAGAAGCAACAGTTGGATTTGTTTCTTATTAATTTAGATTTGTTTTCTTACAGAATGGCTTTGTTTTCTTACCAATCACGCAGTTTTACCACTTCACAAATACAGTCTAAATATGATGGACTGAGAGTAGATTACTGTAATGTTTTTGTCAGCTGTTTGGACTCTCATTCTGACGGCACCATTCACGCAGAAGGATTCCACATGGGGCAGTGATTTGGAATGCCGTAAATTCTTCTTAAAAGATGTTGTGATGATGAAACAAACTCATCTACATCATGGATGGCCTGAGGGTGAGTACATTTTCAGCTAATTTAAATTTTTGGATGAACTCTTCCTAAAACATGTATGACGAAAAACTAAAAGTCCATCATGAGGTAGAAACACACAGCTCTTTCTGCTAATATCTGTGTATGTGTTGACCACAGGTTAAGCATTTGTGCTGACCGAGTGAATCCATGAACTCATTCCGTCTGGACAAGCAGGAAATGTGGTTAAACTTTAGCACTAAACTGTCACAAACAGGCCTCGACACAAACCCCAAACACTCCCCATGTGTCATTAGCAGGATAATTATTCAGCGGAGACACTCGTTGCAAACTGTTTTTATAGCATTCATCTAGTTACATTGTGACAATCTGAAACAAAAGTCAAACACAACATTTACTGCTCCTCAGTGACAAAAAACACTGACAAATGAATCGTGACAGCCAATATGCTAGCAATATGTATGCGAGTTAATAGTGAGAATTGGTCCTTAAAATAAAGTATTACTGAAAGTTTAAAAGAACAGCATTTAGTTGATTCTAAATGTGTCACTTTTGATCAATTTAATGCACCCATGTTGAATAAAACTATTCCTTTCTTTCAAAAAATAAAATCCCTAAATTTGGAAAATAAAAATCGAATTCAGTTTGTTATGCACAGGTTACAGTTATACTACAGTGCTTCTTATGCCTTTCATGGATGTGTCGCATCATTCTCTGTCTAAACGCGGCCCTCTTCAGACGTCTTTCATCTGGAGATGCATAAAGGCTTTGAGAAGTCTCGGCGAGACACTAGATGAGTGGAAGTAGGGGAAAAAGAGGAGCAGAGAGGAGGGACAAGACCTAAAGAAACCGGTTATGAGTGACCTCTTCAGCTGTGTGTTGGACCAAGCCGTGGATTGGGTGTTCTGTGACGCACTCTGCCCGCTGCACTTCTCTTTTCGCCCTCCAGTCCTGACGGCCAGGGGATCACATACGATATTGATGCTGTTACCTCATTAAAACACACAGTGAAGAGAGTCCCAGAACAGAGAACCTGGATTCCCTCTGCTTTATATACAGTTCAGGGAGAGTTCATTCAAAAATGAACATTCTGTCATCATTTATTCACCCTCATATTGCTCCAAACTGTGTGACTTACTTTCTTCTGAGGAACACAAAAGCAAATATTTAGTAGAATGTTCAAGCTGCTGTTTATTAAACAAAAGCAGAAACTGTGAAGCCCATGTAACCTCAAATATTTACTCGAAATACCTCCAGAGATTATAATATTTTAGTAATAATCATTTAATATTTAACATAAGGTAATATCAGTTAAAATATCAGGTTATTTAACAGCACATTTGCATGTTCATGATTGACTGATGTCAGTTAATGGTCACATGACATGCAGGTAAACAAATAAAATATATTTTTATTTTATTTTATTTAATTTTACACCATAGATGAAGTCTATAGTACACTGTTTTCCTAAACTTCAGAAATCATACATTGTCAGAAAAAGGGTACCGCAGAGGTACAATTTTGTTCCTAGGGGAACAAAAAATATAAGTGTACCTTTAAAGGTACACAATAGGTCCTTAGGGTACAATTATGTACCCAAAATGTGTTTTAAAGGAACAACTAGAGGTACAAAATTGTACCCTTCAGGGTACCACCGCAGTGATGACCACTTGTGCCTTAAAAGGTATAGTTTTGTACTATGAGAAACAAAATAAAATTTAAACCAATCTTTACTAAATTTCAGTGACATTTTTCTAAGTTTTTTGAGAAGGAGAACCGTTTTGGTTTGTGGTTTTTTTTTAAAGGGGTGGTTCACTGGGTTTTTTAGGCTTGATTGTGTTTATGGGGTGCAGTCTAACATGTGTTAACGCTTAGTTTTTTTAAAAAACGCATATTTTTTCTACCCCCCCATATGTACTTTTCAACACCGCTGTCTGCCTTCTCTGAGATAAACGCGCTTGCCCTCATTCACTTCTTTTATGAAGCCCCTGCCCTCAGAATAAATAGGAGATGGCTCTGGTGGTTAGCTGTAGGCCAAGTGTCGTGATTTGACTACACCGCCTCTAGTGCGTGTCTAAAGTTCCCGTACACTCACCTCAGCAGCATGTGGATCCGTGTAATTGTAAACAAAAACTGCATCGTTAAATATCCGCTTATCCTAGTTTGAGCCCCGATTGAGAAAGCAGAGGATATTGATCGAAGAAGGAGGCCGTGCAGACACTTGGCAAGCCCACGGGCCACTTTGAAGCCATGTTTTTTGGTTAACCACTTTTAGATCGGCTGGATGTTTGTTACCCCCAATGCTACTGCTTATGTTAGCTTTTAATATACGGTTTTATCCTGATTAAAGCTTTAATACAGTAACGGCAAACTGGCCAGGCTGCGTGTAACGGGGGCACGAGACGTTGAAAAGTGCAGGATCCATATGCAAAGCTTTATTTGGAGAAGACGGAGACATGGTCATCAGACAGGCAGGGTAATCAGTGGCAACCAGGAATATGGCGGGTAAGACACAAGAATAATCCTAGGGCTAGTGTGGGTCGATGAACTGCAGACAGAGTCATAGGGGCAAGGCTAAAGGGAGAAGTCCAGGTAAAAAGGCGAAGATCAAAACCAAAGGAGACAGACAAGGCAAGGCAAAACTAAACTAAGGCTAAGGAACGGAGCTGAGGGGTGTATTGTAGGTAGCTGCGCTAGACCCCCCCCGGACTCGCGATAAACGCGAAACCATACTGCGATCAAACACGAAGAACAGACACAGGCAAGGCAAAAACTTAGGCTAAGGCTAGAGGGGAAAAAGACCAGGGCTCTTAGAGGGCTATCGCTAGGAGACGTGATAATCGCTAGGACCAATATACTCGGCAGAGGGTACCAGGGATCACAGAGTGATGTGTTAAATAGTGAGGGCCCGGAGGGAGGGATTAAGAGAACAGCTGGGGGCAACAGTGTAAACAGCGGTGTGCACTCCGTGCTGCAGTGCAACAGTGCACATGCATGATGGGATATGTAGTCCGTGGTGATGTGCAACAGTGTGTAGTGCGAGGGTCAATGAAATTGGAAGTTCATGGACAGGATTCGTGACAAGCGCTCTCTCCTCCCCCCCCCCACGGAGCGGCTTCCAGACGCTCAAAACCCTTTACGATTCTGGAGGGCCTTGGATTGGAGGCGGAACAGGGGGAGGGATGGAGGGCCACTGGGAAGTGGAGAGACCGGGCACTGAGGAAGGACTGGCGGAGCAGAGAACCAGGGCGGAACCGGCAGCTCAGGTGGAGCGGAAGACCACCACAGCAAAACAGACAGGACCGAAGATCCCCCTGGTGGAGCAGAAGACCACCCACCCAGAACGGAACGTGAAGACACCACGGCGGAGCAGAGGACCACCAGATCCAGACAGTAGACCACCACGGCGGAGTAGAGGACCCCCACGGCGGGGCGGAGGGCCACCATGGCGGAGCAGAGGACCCCCAGAGCCATACAGTAGACCACCACGGCAGGGCAGAAGACCACCACAGAGCCAGAGAGACCACCACGGGGCGGGCAGGAGAGGCAGAGCAGAAAGACCAAAACCGGCAGAGAAGCGGAACCCACGGCGGAGCAGAAGGACGGAACCCCCCCACGGTAAACCACACCGCACAGGAGACCATGGCGGGAAAACGGTAACAACGATCGGAGAGAAGAGCCAGACAACACAGACAGACATGGGGTTGATAGACAAGGCTGCGCGCAGAGGCGGCCTCCTTGGGCTTGGGGCGGGAAGGGGGGGGGGGAACAGAGCAGAAGGTTCACAAGAACGGACCTCCTTGCAGACCAAAGCACACAAAAGAATGCACGACGGCCTACATTAGCCGTGACAGGACGAGCAGGGGAGCATCGCAAACGGGCTATATAGGCGATGTGACAGGACAGGAAGAGAGTTCACAGACAGCCTCCATAGCTGTGACAGGATGAGTCGGGAGTTGGCAGACGGCCTCTATAACTGTAACAGGATGAACAGGGAGTTCACGAATGGCCTCCTTGGCCGGAACAGGACGAACAGAGAGTTCATAGACGGCCTCCTTAGCCGGAACAAAACAGACAGAGAGTTCATAGACGGCCTCCTTGGCCAGAACAGAACAGGCAGAGAGTTTTAGACGGCCTCCTTGGCAGGAACCAGAGAAAACGGCCCCAGAGCATCGCTACTTTTTTTTCCGGGCAGAGGGTTCATAGGCGGCCTCCTTGGCCGGAACTGGACAGGCAGGAAGTTCAGAGACGGCTTCCTTGGCCGGAGCAGAACAGGCAGGGAGTTCATAGACGCCTCCTTGGCCGGAACAGAACAGGCAGAGAGTTCGTAGACGGCCACCTTGGCCAGAGCAAGACAGACAGAGAGTTCATAGACAGCCTCCTTGGCCGGAACAGGACAGGCAAAAGGTGCGTTGCTGGACGCCTCCACCACGCAAGGAACTGAGGCAAGCGTCGCCATCTCGGAAGGTTCTGCAGCTCGCTCAGACGCAACCTCTGAAGAGATCTTACAGTGGACACCCCCCATGGCCTCTGGGAGCAGCAGCAGTTTGAACGCGTTTCCCCTACCTCCGGGGGTTTCTGCAGCGTACCCAGCGCCACCTTGGAGATGTCGTAGCCGAGACCGCTGCTTCTAGGCAACGCAATCAGCGGTGGAGTACGCGCCCCCAGACCCTACACCATAAATGAGGCCACCCCATATGGGTAGAGAGTGCTTGCACCGCCAGGGGAGACGTTCATGAATTAGATGACCCGTGAGAGTGAGTGGGTGTTGGGTGAGTACCCGGTCCGCGTGCATGGACGACCAGGGGGCTTCCCTCCACTGGCTATCCAGACTGGGATACCGAAGGTGCTGACCTTGAGAGCTCTGGGTGTGACGACCGTACGTGACATGACTTTGGAGATGATCAGTGTGGTGCAGCGAGATTCTGGCTGACTTAAGTTAGCGTGACGATGGTCTTGGCAGATCAAGCTCGCGACTTGATGGACATCCATGAAGATCAAATGTGACGTGACTGCCTCATGACGATCAGTTGTGAACGTGGAGCGAATCACATGAAGATCAGTTGTGAATAACACCACTGACACACAGAATACTGAAACGTGGCGAACCTGACTGGACTCCCCTGCGATGACAGCTGTGGACTTGACCTGGAATCAGGCAAAGAAGAACAACTGTGGCTTGACTGGACTCAGGAAGAACACCTGTGGCTTGACTAGACTCAGGAAGAAAAACTGTGGCTTGACTAGACTCAGGAAAAACAACTGTGGCTTGACTAGACTCAGAAAGAACAACTGTGGCTTGACTAGACTAAGGAAGAACAACTGTGGCTTGACTAGAATCAGGAAGAACAACTGTGGCTTGGATGGAACCTACGCGAAGACCAACTGTGGCTGGACCTGATCTCAGGGAAGACAAACTGTGGCGTTGAGATCTAGACTCAGGGTAAGAAACATACGTGGCTGCATCCTTTTCCTAGATATGCGCAAGAACAACTGTGGCCTGAACTAGAATAGGAGAAACCCCCAACTGTGTGGATTGACTAGATCCGGCAATAGAACATACTGTGACTTGATCTGCCCCATGACGATCAATTGTGATTTGACTAGAATCATAACTATCAACTGTGACCTGACTAGAATCATGATCATAAACTGTGACTTGACTAGAATCATAACTATCAACTGTGACTAGACTAGACTCAGGAAGATCTGTTGGCGATGATAGACATCCAAAACATGTCAGCTGTGACTTGAATTGACTCAGGAAGATCAATTGTGACTAGATTTGACTCATGAAGATTTGTTGTGACTTGGCTAGCTCATGATAATGAAAACTGTAACTTGACTTGCCTCGCGGCATGGTCTGTTGTAGACTGACGTGAATCAGGAGATCAGGCTTTGTGTAGTTAGACTGATCATGATTGGCAGCTGGACATACACGGGGCGCTGTTGTTGTCCGCATTGCGACAGGTCCGCTGAGTCGCAGCCGATTGTGAGCGTTGTTGCTCTAGTGTCGGCTGCCACTTACACGACCGTGAGGCGGTGGTTCGCGTTTCCTCAATGGCGATACCCACAGGAACGCTTGATCTCCCAGCTAGTTCAGCAAAGCATAGTATTGATTATTAAAGGCCTTTAATCACTTACAACAAAATTTACCCTATGGATCCATGATTTTATGGGTCATTCAGGCATAACGAAAGAAATTATCCTTTACATGTTCCCCTCAAAGGGTGGCCTAAACGATTAATCACAGCAACTGAGTGACGTATCCGTCAGACTCGGTGAACTCCCCTGTCGTAAAATCGAAAGCCCAGGGTCGATTGGGTCCGTACTTCGGAGCCAAGCAGTACAATGGAAAGCTGCTGGATCCTGTTGTGGCCGAGTATTCTGTAACGGGGGCGGCTTGACGAGACGGTTGAGACGTGCGGATCCATGCGCAAAGCTTTATTTGCGAGAAACAGAGGAATGGTATCCGGACAGCAGGGTAATCAGTGGCAAACCAGAATATGGCGGAAGACACAAGAATAGTACAGGGCTAACATGGGTCGCTTACGTGTACCGGCCAGACGAGTCACCAGGGGCAAGCTGCATGGGGTGTAGAAGTCCTATGCGAGACAAGCGCGGAGCAGTCAAAAACGAAGGAGGAAAGACAAGGAATACGGCCCCCCCAACTAGGCTTAAGGCTAAATGGCGTAAGGCAGGCTAGGTCGCTAGGCGGCCTGGGCTATCTTGGACACTAATGGCTTCGTGGCTAGGGAATACGACTGATGTGCGTCTGTAGTGTAGAACAAACTATGCTAGGCGGAGCGATAAACGCCTAAACCAATACTCGGATCAACACTGAAGGAAGAAGCACAGTTACAAAGCTAACGGACAACACACGGAGCTAAGGCCTAGGCTAATGCTAAGCTAAGGTAAGGCTAAGGCGGCTTGGGAAAATCACCGACCATGGGCTCTGTAGAGTGCATCTCGGCCAGGAGAATGCTAATCGCTAGACACTAACTTCGCAGACGGTGAAAGTGATCAGCGGAGGTTCAAATGTGAGGGATGATCATGAAACA
The DNA here is from genome assembly GCA_018155175.1 of Sinocyclocheilus anophthalmus. NCBI lineage: Eukaryota > Metazoa > Chordata > Actinopteri > Cypriniformes > Cyprinidae > Sinocyclocheilus > Sinocyclocheilus anophthalmus. Next base: position 99,229 of record JADLZN010006735.1, read on the forward strand.
GCTGGGTGCCTCAGGTGTAACACAGCTGTGTGCAATCCGTTTGCTGAACGTGCCCCAGTGCATGCATGTGCATGGGAAATGTACACGGGGTGTGTGCAACAGTGTTAGCTGCGCACCGACGTCATGAACAGTTGGAAGTTCATGGACGGATCGCTGACAGCGCGTCCTATGTTCTAACGTATTTCTTATCGCTATGTGAAACTAAGTGTTCTTAGGAATTGTAACAGTTCAATGTTGGAGCTGAGCTGAATGAGAGAGAATATTTATAGAGAGAGAAAGAGATGTAGAGCGTCTTGTACTTTGCAGAGCAGGGGGAAGCGAGGAACAGTACTAAGAACTGCTGCTTTAGAACATTGAATTTGAAACTTGTGAATCCATTAGAAACTTTAGAAGACAGAATCGCGATTCATATAAACAGATTTTTACGTGCACCTCTAGTCTTCTCTTCCTCTTCTCTAAAGCAGTGCAGAATGGCCTCGCCCCCTTCTTGCGTGTTCCCAGGGGCGGGGTTTATCTGGTTCGTGATGTCTAAGACCCGGCGACTAGTAACTCGTGTGTACGCCTACCAGCCGTTTTTTTTGTAGCATCAATCAGCTCGCATCCCGAATCTTATAAAGGAGATAGTCTACGTTTGCATTGAACTTGTCGTGGTCTGGGCCCCCAGCTTCGAACTTGCAGCTATTTGTTTGAGGCTCAAACACAGCACACCGATTACTGTCCGAAACAAACGTTTAAACGAGAAAGTGAAATCGGACCCCTAGACGCCACCCCATTAAGGAATATGCATATCTAGAATATATACACAAGCTTGTAATGTTTGGTTGATATAATGTCTTCTCCTTAAATACTTGAATTTATTGATTTATTTATTTAAGCTTCCGCTTAAATATTTATTTCAGTTTATGCTTAAATAAATCAATAATATCAGGCATTTAAGCAGAAACCATTTTATCTAAATATCTATTTTTTATATATAATAATGATTTCTGCTTAAATAAGTGAAATCGCAATGAACCACCCCATTAAGGAATATGCATATCTAGAATATATACACAAGCTTGTAATGTTTGGTTGATATAATGTCTTCTCCTTAAATACTTGAATTTATTGATTTATTTATTTAAGCTTCCGCTTAAATATTTATTTCAGTTTATGCTTAAATAAATCAATAATATCAGGCATTTAAGCAGAAACCATTTTATCTAAATATCTATTTTTTATATATAATAATGATTTCTGCTTAAATTAACTCTTTCTTTCTTTTAAACGACTTCTTGGTTACTTATTTACATATAATGGATTCTCCTTCATTGTTTGAAATTATTCATTCATTTATTTATTTAGATACAATGGCTTCTTCTTCTTAAATACTTTAAGTTATTTGTATTTATTTATTTAGAAGGAAACGCATCAAGCGCAGCACACATGTGAACTCCTTCAAAAAGCATCATAGGAAGCATCTCATGAAGTTGGCTGGTTAACGTCCAGAGCTGGAATCACATTTTTGGTGACTACAAATGTCCATTCTTAAATGTATTCCTCAACAGTTTTGATGATTGGATGTAAAATGTGGAAAGTAGTTATAAAAATAAGAACATTTGTCCAAACGATTGACTCGCCATGTACTCAGAAAGCATCAAATAACCATGATGTTTACACACGTCTCCAGTTTTCTTTGAGAAACAGTTAACAGGGTGTCCGTTTTTACAGACGTTCCTCAAATTTTCCACTTCCATTTGTGCCTAAGTCTGAGTCAAACAAAACACCCCCATGTCAAGTAACTTCAGAAGCGGAGCACCAGCGATCACTTAATCTAGATTAAGACGAGATCTCTCGTTCTCGTCGGAGGAGTGGAAAGAGGCGGCGGAAAAATGAAAGATTTATTGGCAGGGTTTGCTCATTTCATGCTCTCCAGGCTTAGAGGATGGAGGTGTGGAGAGACGCTCACGTGTTTGTTTTCACACACATGCTCGTACGCATCAGTCCCGGCCCATTTCACACAACCTCACTGTACAAAGGCCAGGAATTTCAGTCAATGCTCGCTACTGTATCTGACGGGCCGCCTCCACCCGGTGAATAAAGCCTGGGCTGGGTTTAAGCCAGACGTCAGGTCACGGCATGCAAGTCTGCAGGTGAACAAATGACAGATTTACATTGTCGTCTTCCCCTCTGCTCTACTTTCTGCCCGCCTAATGACTCGATTACTCATCTGCGGCAAGAGGAAGCGTGTTCAAACTTCTGCAGTGATGTTGTTGGCACACAATCATCCCCCCTCAGGTCTTCACTAAATGTATGCCAAATTGTTTGAAAACACTGTGGGCAAAGTTAGATTTAATGACTTTATCAGCAAGTAAGAATGAAAGGTGGATTTGCATGTTAAATACTAAAGTTCCTTGGAGAAAGAATCACCGTGTGACTATTAATTGACATGAAAGTGCAGATGAGGAGGAAAGTGGCAACACAAACACTGTAGCCTACAAATAAAGCCAAACTCCATCAGACTACAACACGTATTAACACAAACATTACCGTCATTGCATATAATTTAATACAGACTGATGAAAGCAGAAACCAGTCAAACCAGATTTCAGACCTGTATATTCCAGAAATATAGATGCAAATATAAATACATTAAAAAGATCTCCACTACAGCTCAAAGATTTAAAAAAAAAGGAAATTATACTTTTATTCAGAAAGAATGCACTTCATTTACAGTAAGTGACAGTGAAGACTTTTGTAATGTTACAAATTTATATTTTTTATCATTATATTCATGTATCATGGTTTGCACAAAACTATTTTTAACAGTTTTTAAAATTGTTAATAATAAGAAAAGTTTCTTAAGCAGCAAAACAGCACATTAGACTGATTTCTGAAGGATCATGTGACACTGAAGACTGGAGGAATGATGCTGAAAATGTAGCTTTGCGTCCCAGAAATAAATTACAGTTTAAAATATTTTCATATAGAAAACATTTCTATTCAATTTGAATAATATTTCAGAATTTTGCTGTTTGTACTATACTTCTGAACAAATAAATGCAGCCTTGATGAGCATAAGAGACTTCTTTCAAAAACATTAAAAAATCGTACCAATCTCAAACTTTTGAACGGTATAGTGTATATATCCATTTCAATAAATGTATTAAACGATGCCTAACTGGTAAATTCAGATTGGCTGTAATTTCTGGAAAACATCAGCATCGATTTATGATGGAAAAGTCAAGAACTAATTGTGCTCGATCTAAAGAAACTAACTCCTGCAGAGTCCAGATGGGATGATGGAAATGGTTGTCCTGTGCCGAAGGCCAGAATCAAACCCAATGCACACACACACACACACACACACACTCCATTCATCCCACCCAGTGAGAGCCATCACTCCTCCAGGGAGTCAGAGTAATTTACTGTGACAACACAACTGGCCACACCAGTGGGCCACCATGAGCACATTATACAGAGACGGTGAGAGTGAGAAGTGAAAACACACAGACAGAGAGATGGAGAAATGCATCTCAGAGAGATATTTTTAAATTCTTGTTGAATGTTTTGATATTTGGAATCAGGTAGGCCCTGTTATGCCATGGTATATTAAAACACATTTTCAGTGACCCACAGTTTGCTTCAGAATAGTTATTATATGGGACATTATTTCAATGCTGTCACTTGCAAAAATTTAAATTGCTAGATGTAAAGTTAGAACAGACTGGTGTAAATGGTCTTTATACATATAAAACGTTTATGTATTTTTTTTCAGCTTTATTATAACTGCTCGTACTCTCCTGCTTGGTTGAGAGAAATCTTGTAAATCTTCTGGCAAAGACTTAGAGAGCAGTTAATACTATATTTGATTTTATGGTTATGGTTATAAACCACCACCAATACTAGTGCTAGTTAGAAGATTCAGTATCAGGGTCTATATCAAAGTACCATGGTTTTACCATCTAATATCACTACAGTACTTTTTTGTAAGGGGTGTGAGGAAAAGATAGTGGTGTAAGTTCATAGTAGAATGACATAAACATGTGACTGTAACTCAAAATGTAAACAGCTATCAATCAAAGCCAGTGAGAAGCCTCCGCTTCCACAAATGGAGACGCCTAACTGAAGCATCTGATATTCCAGAAGCGAATAATCAGTTGTTTGTTTTCCGTTAGTTTTTAGAATTAAGGCCGTGAAAGTGTGAAGGTTTTCTCACCTCAGGAGCTGGAGGAGGGTTGAAACTTCACACATGGATGCTTGGGAAAGTCGTCCTGTTATTTTCTCCATCAACCCCCACAGCCTCAAATTAAAAACAAAAAGCAAGACAAACCCTTACTACAGATTCTCACTACTAAATGCTAGCTGGGTAAGTATCATGAAACTTGTCATTTTATTTGATATTTTTATGACAAAATTTCAATTTGAAACTGTTAATAATAATACTGAAAAACTGAAAATTCAAAAATGGATTATATTTGAATATTTAAAAAAAAGAAAAAAAAAATGTTTTTTTTGGAGTGTATAAAAAAGTTAAACATTTGTGAACATTGCTGCAATGAGAATTGAATTGAATTAAAAAAATGTAATGATGAAAAAATCCGTACTGGTTCAACAAATAGGATTTACATTTAAAATATAATTTTCAGGATTTCTTTGCCTTTGGTGTGAAACATGTTTTTCTAAGATTCACTCAGTTTGATCATTTTAATAGCACAGGTTAAAAAAAACTGGTAGAAAACAATGTCTTTTTCTTTAGCAACCTCTATACACCTTATGTTTTTTTACTACTCACTCACCACTGAGTCAAAATCATGTTTACTCCTAGCTACTTATTTCCTAATTATTCTGGCACCATCCAATCAGATCTGGAATTGCTCTCTAAAGAGAAAACAATACTGATTACAAGATCATCACAATCTGTCATTGTAAATAACTGAGTAGATTAGGATGAACTCCATCTCTTTGCCTTTTACTCGTTGCTGTTGCTAAAACACAAGACTTTTACTGACTTATGAGCTCTGTGTCCCTTTGAGAGTTTCTAAAACATTTGACCCCCAAAAGTTCAGCAGAATTTCCCAACTCTGCACCTGGATACCCAAAGAGTTGTGGGAATGTCTCAGCAAGTGCGTCTTTACGAGAAGAAAACTCAAAATGCTTAATGTTGACAGGGACAGATAATGCAGTTGTTCAAGTATTTTTATTTTAATACGAAAAATTATTCCACAAACCTGTAATGGAACAATGTGGTCATACTTCAGGGAATTGCACTTTCCTAGCATTCTAATAAATGACTCTGTGATCTTATCTTTGGTTTTTTTCTGCTTTAGCACATGTCGATTTCACAATAGCACCGGGCATGACCCCATCATGATTGTGTTTTTTGTGTGTATTTTGGTGAGCCGTCCATCTGTGTGCCAGCTTGTCTGGTCAGTGGGTGATGTGTTCCTGCAGAGCCGCTTTCTGCTGGGAGTGTTGGACCATGTGGTTTGGTCTCAAAAGGGAAGGCTGGGGTCTTAGTGAGACCACCAAGCCATGAACATCAGGACTGTCACACCAAGTCTATCCGATGGACATCCATACATTTAATAGTTTAGAATAGATTAAAAAAAGAGAGAGATACATTAATAGATACACACACACATACCAGTCAAAAGTTTGGAATAAATCTCATAGTTTAATGTTTTTGACAGAGGTCTGCTATCTATTTAATTAAAAATACAGTTAAAACAGTAAAGAGTTTCAAGTATTATTAATCTTTTATTTTAAAAAAAGTACAATACACTATTTTATTTATTATATAGTGTTTAAAATGTAAATTTATTCCGGTGGTGCCAAACTTCAATTTTTGAATCATTTCCAGTCTTCAGTGTCAATGATCTTTCGCACTCATCTATATGCTGATTTTGCTGCTCAAATTATGAAACAGTCAATACAACTGCCTAATATTTTTGCCATTTTCTTCAGTATCCTTTGATGAATAAAAAGTAAAAGAGCAGCAGTTATTTAAATAGGAATAGAATCATTTTGTAAGCATAAAATCTATAAGGGCGTAAGTTTGGTTTTGGCATTGGTGTGGACATAACGGCAGACAACAGACATTTAATTTTCTGATCAAAATTATTGCTAGCGACAATTTAGTAGTCGCGGATATGATATCTATACTAAATTCTACACCCTTGAAAATAATAACTAGCGATGTCCGACTTTGGAAACTATAGTTCTCTTCTTAAATATGAAGAGGTCAAACAACAGATTCATGAGTTACACCAAACTTCACAAAAAGGCTTATGGACGTAATTATACTATAAGTCAGACACACAAGTCTTCTGCGGAAGATTCAAATCTCCAAACATATTCACGCGAGGTAACCGGTTTACTGCTAATAGGGAAAACACACCATTAATATGATGAGCTGCACCTCAAAACGCATGTTAGACGGAAACATTGTGCATTATGATTGAGTTTGTAACTTAATTCACTATATTTTAAATAGTTTGAACACTGCAGTTCAGTTAGTGACAGTTCAATAGGAAATCAGTTGAAAGCATCCAGTCATACCATTGAAGTGAATGTTAAATTTATCAGTATATATTGTAATAAATATTCGAGAAATTACTGTTGCATCTGATTGTATTAGTCTATATAGAGTGATAGTCAATGTAAAAAGAGCAAATTGGAGAAGCAGATGAACACAAAACAGCAGAACAAAGTTAAAGTGGGTAAACTTTATCAATGGTATGACCTATTTCAGATGCAGCTTAAATTAAAGCAACAGTGGTGGTTACATACATTTAAAAATTATTGCTGGGGGCAATTTAGTAGTCGCTGGATATTGGTAGGGACATGTCATAGCGTCCCTAATAAATTCTACAACCTTGAATACTTTTACTGTCACTTGTGATCAATTTAATGTCTTTGTACACAACACACACATAGATATAGATATATAATATATATATATATAATATATATATAATAAATATATATATATATATATATACCCCCATCATTGTGCCACCTTTGGGTAAAGATTATATGGTTTAGTGGATTCTAATAAATGCAATGGAACCTGTAGCACATCCACTTCCGTTGCAAAGCCATAGGTAGATCTCAATAAGAAAGTATTCACTTACTCTCATCTAAACTCTCCTCACATCAGGCACGGGGGAAATGAAATCCGGATCTCTATGGCTGCTGTTTGAGAGTAGTTAAGCCGGGGAGGATTAGAGGCCGAGGGGCATCTGAGGGGCAACAATGGGGCAAAGATCCGGGAGTCAGTGGATAAACACACTAAGAGCCTTCCTGATTCACAGCTTCAAAGACTGGGCCTCTTAATCAGACAGAGGGATGGGGGTTGAGACAATAAGAATGAAGGCTTGAAATCAATAGCACATTTTTATAATTTTTTCTTAAATTAAGTCCTATAATGGGCTATGCAAATCAAAATGGGTTTGTCTTCTTAATGCACGTACCTGGTCTTGCTGTGCACGATTTAACACGCATTATAAAAAAGCTTTCATCAAATGGTAATTTGCTCTGCCTCTAAATGACTTTCCTTTTCAAATGACATCACCAGGCTCTCATTATTTTTTCAACCCCTCCTCTAAACAACTGTCACTTTCATTATCCAATCAGTTCTCAGTAGAAAAAATAAAGTCCCACCCACATTTTCTTCAAGTATTGTGTAGTTTTTCAGAAAGTAACATGTACAGGGTGCACAAATACAGGGTTATTTTCATTAACTAAAAGTAAAACCATAAAAAAAATCATTACTTGAAATAAAATAAACATTAAATGAAATAAAAAAAAAATATCTAAAAATATATGTTAGTTGCCAAGACATCATTTCTCATTTTCATAAAATAAATAAAACTATATGAACTAAAAACTAAAACTTAAATTATATATATATATAAATATAGATTATATCTCTATAATATAGTTTTACTAATAAACAATGACCCCAAACAACTAAATCTTAATTACTAATACTAATTATTACTTTTAATTTATTTCAAAGTAATTATTACTTTTTAGCATTATTACTAATAATAGAATAAAAAAAGAATTTTACTAATAAAAATGACAAAAACAACAAAATTAAAAAATTTATTAATTAAATTAAAAATCTAATTAAAAACAGAAAATATGAAAAAATAAAATGAACAATTAACAATTGTAATTATTGTCTTAAATTACAACATACACACATGCACACGAACAATACAAACACACACCAAGCCTCCATCCAAACATGCCACATTTCCAGCTAACAGCCAGCTACACATTGCTCCCCTTTTCCAAAGCTTCCACACATATTTGACCCGGAGGCCAGGGAATGTCGTGTAGAGACGGGCCAGATGAGCCAGCAGAGGTGAGGCGGGGGTCCTGTGCTAACTGTGATGTGAATGGCAGCGTCTCTCTGTGTGCGCTGTCTGCCCGCCTAATCTGCGAATGTATTCCTGAGGTCAGGAGGTCCTCCACCAAATCAATGGCAGGGATTTACACAGCTTTCCCCTGGTATGTGCCTGATCCGCACTCCTCTCCACGGCTGGGGGGCAAGCATCCAGTTTGGCAGCGCCGTCCAATTTTCCGCGGAATTTAAGCACTGAAAAGTGAATGGGGGAGGAGGAGGCCAGCGACAGCCCATGCTGACATAACGCTTCTCACTGAATAATATTAATAGACATAAAGGATGAAAACCTCACACTGCTTCAAATGAGATTCTGGGAGAGCGAAGTGCACTTTAAAGTTGTCTGAAATGAAGAACTTGGACTGAAACTCACTCAAAAGTGCAACTCATGAGTTAACACAGAGAAAATACCCCTACTAACTATGAACTATTACCAGTTAACTATTAGTTCGAAATTAACAGTTCATTCATTAAAACCTGAAACTCTATATAAATTCTTATTACTGTCATTTTTAACAAGAAAAAGATTTTAAAGTCAAACTTTGGAAAGTTTAAATTATGGAGAGACAGAACGATGGATGGACGGACGGACGGACGGATAGATAGATAGACATGAGTCTGGCTTTAATCCATAAACTCAAGCTATAATGCAAGAAGAATGGTTTCCATGGAGGAATTTCCCTACAGAGCTTCAAATAACGCTGCAAAAGACTCCAAAAAACCACTGCCAATACAAACAGACGCCTTAAATGCCTTAAATAGATCATTGCCATTTATAATCGCTCTAAAGCCATCTGGTGAAAGCTAATGTCCCAAGTGAATTTCTTATCTCTTCATAATGCAGGTTCTAATTTCCAGCACATCATAAAACCAGGCGAGAGACAGAATGACGACTCATCAAAGTAGTCAAACACTTGGCAACACCTGAGGTGATCTTCTCCATGAGTGCCTGCTCCTCTCCCAGAAACCTCAGCCCAGATTAAATAATAAAAAATCCTCCAGCGATGTGGATGCTGGTGTCTCCAACAGGCTACTTGACGTCCTTGGTTAACTAGATACATCCTGATTGGAGAGATTAATCAGTTTTGTCACTAATTAGGGATGCTCTTTTTAGAAGGGACTTCAGACAAATGTATAGAATGTACAATAAAAGCACAACATGAGATTATAGTTGATATCTTAAGGCTGGAATACACTACATGACTTTTAAAATCTGAACAGATTTTTAAAACACTAGGCATCATACACTTACCGACTTTGTAAATAGTGGCATAGAAAACCCTGGGCATTCAACAGACACGACAGAGGATCATACACTACCAGACTTTAAAGTTGTTCCGATCACAACAAACTTACGCAGAAATGTGCGCATTGTTGCTAGGAGACGTGTGACAAATGAAAACTAAATGTGTTCTAAAATTGGCTGAAAATGTTAAACATGTTTGATATCCTCCGACTGGATGGAATCAAAGTCTGAAGCTAAAAAATCGGAGTCTGTGACCATCATACACTGCATGATTTTCTGTGGAATCTGTCAGCTGTAATCTACAGACTGGCTCTGACTTTCCTCAACTAGCATCAACTTGTTCAGACTGTAAAATCGTGGCAAAAATTGCGCAGTGTATTCCAGACTTTAGATGAGACATGTGTGATTATTGAGGTCTTTTTCTCAGGAGAAACATCTGAAAAGCAGAAGACCAAAGTCTACAAGAAACAATTGAGATACTAAAAACATCTTATTTGTGATTTTTCCATTCTATGGGTGAAACACAGACAAATCTGTCAGAAGGACGGAGAAGGAATCACAGATGATTAGATCCCATCACACTGACCAGCCCCTCCTCCTCTTCCTCTTAGCTTTTCATTGCCATGATCTCTCCATTCATCCGTCAATGTGCTTCCTGTCCGGGACGCCACAGGGTCAGCAGAGTGACAAACATATAAATCCACCCTGTTTCACCATGTGCCACATCCCATCCTGGGACTGTCCAACCAAACGGCCCCCTGCCCTCTGGTTCCCACGAAATGTGTGTCCGTCAGTCACGCTGAGTGACAGGCCTATTATAAACCACTCCAGTCCCTTGTTTCCAAACTGCCATGAGATGATGAGCTATCTGTCAGTCATACGCCACTAAAGCCAAGCACTTATGGGTCAGAAGGCCAAAAAATAATGGCATCCGGACTCATATGCATAAGGCGTGAAGCTACCCTCCATATCATCCTTATTATTTATTAAGAAATAAAAGGAAAGGAAAACTTAATCTGAAACCTGGCCCTGTCACTACTGCTAATGCTTGACTGAAACAAAACCAAGCACTAAGTGTTAAACTGTGGTGTGTACCTCGCATGTTACTCAAATAATGTGTCTTGCAACTACACTGCAACAAACCACAACAAAAGCAACAGCCTAGCAATCTCATGACAACATAAATAACCCAGAACACCCTAGCAACCCCATAGCAACATATAAACCCCCAGAATATCTTAACCATATTGCAACATATTAAAAAAAAAAAAAAAAAAAAAAAAGTAGGACCTACACTTCATGGCCACCATATAGATTAAAAACAAGACTATCATAGCAACCACTTAGCAACATATTATAAAAAAATAAATAAAATAATGCAGAACAACCTAAAAAAAACTTTAGCAACATACTTCAAAATAACCCAGAACAACCTAGTAACCCCTTAGCAACATACTTCAAAATAACCCAGAACAACCTAGTAACCCCTTAGCAACATACTTCAAAATAACCCAGAACAACCTAGTAACCCCTTAGCAGCATACTTCAAAATAACCCAGAACAACTTAGAAACCCCTTAGCAACATACTTCAAAATAACCCAGAACAACCTAGAAACCTTCCCTCATCTCTTTTTTAGCAACATACTTCAAAATAACCCAGAACAACCTAGTAACCCCTTAGCAGCATACTTCAAAATAACCCAGAACAACCTAGTAACCCCTTAGCATCATACTTAAAAATAATCCAGAACAACCTAAAAAAAACTTTAGCAACATACTTCAAAATAACCCAGAACAACCTAGTAACCCCTTAGCAACATACTTCAAAATAACCCAGAACAACCTAGTAACCCCTTAGCAACATACTTCAAAATAACCCAGAACAACCTAGTAACCCCATAGCAACATACTTAAAAATAACCCAGAACAACCTAGTAACCCCTTAGCAACATACTTTAAAATAACCCAGAACAACCTAGAAACCCCTTAGCAACATACTTCAAAATAACCCAGAACAACCTAGAAACCCCTTAGCAACATACTTTAAAATAACCCAGAACAACCTAGAAACCCCTTAGCAACATACTTCAAAATAACCCAGAACAACCTAGAAACCCCTTAGCAACATACTTCAAAATAACCCAGAACAACTTAGAAACCCCTTAGCAACATACTTCAAAATAACCCAGAACAACCTAGAAACCCCTTAGCAACATACTTCAAAATAACCCAGAACAACTTAGAAAACCCTTAGCAACATACTTAAAAATAACCCAGAACAACCTAGTAACCCCTTAGCAGCATACTTCAAAATAACCCAGAACAACTTAGAAACCCCTTAGCAACATACTTCAAAATAACCCAGAACAACCTAGTAACCCCTTAGCAACATACTTCAAAATAACCCAGAACAACTTAGAAAACCCTTAGCAACATACTTAAAAATAACCCAGAAAAACCTAGGAACCCCTTAGCAACATACTTCAAAATAACCCAGAACAACTTAGAAAACCCTTAGCAACATACTTAAAAATAACCCAGAAAAACCTAGGAACCCCTTAGCAACATACTTAAAAAAAAAAAGACCTAACGCAACCTAGCAATGGCATAGCAAGGCTCTGACAACCACCCACAACTGAAACTGAAAAAAATCTAGTCTCCTCACTCAGTTCAGAAAGATGTAAGCATGTGTGTTGTACAGTAGCAGATGTGAAAGTGCAGTGTAGTCACTCTTATTTAAACTGCTCCTCTACCCACTGTAACACATCCCAGTCAGACCGGAGCGGGCACAACGCCTGCTCTCCTGCTCTATAACCTCCTGTGCCAGAGCCTGAACAAAACCAGAGGCACATCACACTGTCTGTCTGAATTGGGGGAATGTAGCATGAGAAATGCGCTTTCTCCAGCAGACGGACAGCTGAATGGAGCCGAGCTGGTGCTGCAGTCTCTTGGCACATGGAGGCAGATGCCCCTGTTGGAGCAGTCCAGTGTTAGAAAGAGATTCGTCCTGGGTGGGTAAACAACAGTTCCTGTCCTCACATTCTTATACAGAAAGGCATTTAATGGGGTAAGAGTTGACATGAGTGTCAACCCACAACTGAACTTTAACCTTTAAAGGGGTCATATGATGCGATTTCAATTTTTCCTTTCTCTTTGAAGTGTTATAAGCTCTTGGTGCATAAAGAAGATCTGTAAAGTTGCAAAGACTAAAGTCTCAAATCCAAAGAGATATTCTTTATAAAAGTTAAGAGTCAGCCACGCCCTCCTAAAACGGCTCGTTCTAACACGCCCCCACATATCTACGTCACGATGTGGGAAGATTTGCATAACGCCGCCCAAATGTTCACACAAAGAAAGAAGTCATAACTTTTATTCTCGCTGTAGTATTGTTGCCGCCGCCGCCGCCATGTTGTGAAGGCGCTGTGTGTTTCGTTGTGAAAGCGAAACTACTTTGTTTGATCTTCCAAAAGAGAACGATATCTGCTTCGTCATGCCTGGAGCTGATCTGTGCTGGTCGCTGAGGAAATACAACAACTTTGCGCTGTGGATCACCGGATCGGCTTTCACCGTGGACGAAGGGGAGTACAGCCCTCCGGACGTTTACTCACTCTAAGCCACTCCGGCCGTTCCTCAATTAGCCCCCGGCCCGCTCAATCTAGGCCGCCTGTGTGTGAAGTGTGTTCGTTTGTGAAAGGAAACTATTTGTTGGCCTTCCAAAAAGGGCACGACTAGAAATCAGTGGTTAAGTTGTATTAACAAAACTGTTCCAGAACACTTCAACCCAAAATATTCCAATATAATACTCCCAATATAATATGGAGGACCGGTTCCTGATCCTGGGAGAGTAGACTACAATGCCGCTGTTCTGACTCAAAGACTGTAAGTACATTTTTATATTTAAAGAATTTGACACTGATTATTCAAAAGCGAGTTTTTGAGCAGTGTAGAGTAGCACTTATAGTTTGTCATTTCTCCGATCACAAAATGCAGACATGGTTTTATGTTTACACGGCGCAATGCAGCGCAAGTAATGTTTTGTTTGTATTTTTGATTGCACTTTCTGGTAATTTTAATAACTGCCCTCGGCTAAGAAGGAGCGCGTGTAATTTAATGGCTCCCTTCCTGCGTTGAAGTGCGAACCGTAGTTTCGATTGGAGGAATTGCCCTACTATAGACTATTGGCTGTGCTAATTAGAAGGCGGCACGCGACCGTTTGAGAGTATTAACAGGTTTTATGTTTACGCGAGCGCATGCAATCGTTATATTTTGTTTGCGTTTGTATTTTTGATTGCACTTTCTGGTAATTTTAATAACTGCCCTCGGCTAAGAAGGAGAGCGTGTAATTTATTTGCTCCCTTCCTGCGTTGAAGTGCGTACTGTAGTTTCGATTGGAGGAATTGCACTGCTATAGACTATTGGCTGTGCTAATTAGAAGGCGGCCACAGCGACCATAGAGTATTTAAACTGCTTGGTCACTGACATAACTTGGGTCAAGCGATTAGTCAAAAGAAGAGACAGACGGCTGCACGTGAGAGTCCTGCGTAATACTTGGTTATAGATATGCTGTTGGAATTATTACTTGCTGCTAATAAGGAATATTTCGTTTTCTGCCTATTCTACGTTATATTTTTGTTTGCGTTTTTATTTTTGATTGCACTTTCTGGTAATTACAATAACTGCCCTCGGCTAAGAAGGAGAGCGTGTAATTTAATTGCTCCCTTCCTTCGTTGAAGTGCGAACTGTAGTTTCGATAGGAGGAATTGCCCTGCTATAGACTATTGGCTGTGCTAATTAGAAGGCGGCCACAGCGACAGTAGAGTATTTAAACTGCTTGGTCACAGTCATAACTTGGGTCAAGCGATTAGTAAACAGAAGAGACAGACGGCTGCACGTTAGTGTCCTGCGTAATACTTGGTTATATATCTGCTGTTGGAATTATTACTTGCTTCTAAGAAGGAATATTTCGTTTTCTGCCAATTTCTACGTTATATTTTTGTTTGCGTTTGTATTTTTGCTTGCACTTTCTGGTAATTATAATAACCGCCCTCGGCTAAGAAGGAGCGCGTGTAATTCAATTGCTCCCTTCCTGCGTTGAAGTGAGAACTGTAGTTTCGATTGGAGGAATTGCCCTGCTATAGACTATCGGTGTCTAATTAGAAGGCGGCCACCAGCTTGTTTCACTGTAGTTCGCTAGACTGTGTATTTATCTGAGTCTGTCGCTGACGCAGGTAAGACGATAAGCGAAGCGTTCAGCCTCCTGTGTGAGACCAACGAGGGTAAAGACCTGCGACTTCACCGAGCAACGAAATCGCCAAGGAACTTAAGTATAATTTTGCTCTTCCCTGTACACACTCTCATTTTCTGTCCTCTCTTTCCCACCTCTATCACGTGTTTCCAAACCATTCCGGTTGTCTCTCAACGACGCTCTACGGTCACACGCAGACGGCAACACAATGTTGCTAACCTGCATCCTATCTCTACATCACCTACTACACCTCTTTCTTTCTCTATGTGTCTCTGGAATTGTCAGTCAGCTGTCAACAAAGCAGACTTCATTTCTTCTTTTCCTTTAAACTCCACACTTAGCATCTTGGCCTTTGACTGAGACCTGGATTCATCCAGAAAACTCAGCAACCCCAGCTGCTCTTTCGAAAAATTTCTCTTTCTCTCATACCCCCCGCCAGGTTGGCCGGGGTGGGGGCACTGGTATGCTCATTTCTAACAATTGGAAACACTCAACCCACTCTCCCCTATGCAATTACAACTAATTTGAATCTCATGTGATCACTATAACAGCTCCCGTAACGCCAGGTTGTGGTAATTACGCCCTCTGGGCAAATTCTATCGCTTCCTAGAAGAGATGGATGGGTGCTGTCCTCATTTCCAGGAGGATGGCCAGTACACTTTTAGTCTTTGGCGAATTTCAACATTCATAATGGACAAGGCCTATGCTACAGACTTCCAGGCAAGCCTTGATCATTTGATCCTCAACCGAACGTACCACAAAAGCCGCACAAATCAGGCAACCAACGTGACTTAATTTACACACGCATTGTATTGCAGGACAACATCTGGTCAAACCCCTAAATATCTCGGATCATTCTCATAATTTCAACTACTTTTGTACGGTGCCACCAACCCCAATACCGGGACTTTTAGACGAAACCTACGCTCCTTTCCCCCTCCCATTCTTTCCTCCGTGGTATCTTCTCTCTTCCCTCACCTACACATGTATCATCTCTGATGTGAATGCAGCACTGACACTTTATGCTCTACTTTGACCTCTTGTCTAGATGATATTTGTCCTCACTCCTCCAGGCCAGCACGGGCTGCCCACTCGAACTCCTGGTTATCCGATGTTCACGAAGAACATCGGACCAAACTCAGGGCATCTGAGAGAAAATGGTGCAAATCAAAATATCCGTCAGACCTAAGTATGTATCAGTCTTTGCTTTCATCTTTCTCTGCTGAAGTCCATACTGCCAAATCTTCATACTTCCACAACAAGATCAACAGCGCTCCAGACACACGTAATCTCTTCAAAACTTTCCATTCTCTCCTCTGTCCCCCTCCACCACCTCCTACCACTTCTATAACAGATGATGATTTCGCCACATTCTTCACAGAAAAAACTAGAACAATCAGTAGTCAATTCTCAGCACCACACACACAGGACTTCAAACCAACCCCACCCACTGCAAAAACCCCCATCTTCTCCTTCTGTCCCCTCACTAAAGCAGAAGTATCCAAACTTCTCCTCTCCAGCCACCCTACAACATGCCCTCTAGACCCAATCCCCTCACACCTCCTCCAAGCAATCTCTCCTACACTTTTACCAACACTCACACACATCAATACATCTCTCCTCACAGGCACCTTCCCCACTGCATTCAAGCAGGCTCGGATAACCCCACTGCTCAAAAAACCTACATTAAACACTTCACTTACAGATAGCTACAGACCTGTCTCTATCCTTCCATTCATAGCGAAAACCCTCGAAAGAGTTGTTTTCAACCAGATATAATTTTTTCTTTCACAGAACAACAAACAGGATGCTAACCAGTCAGGTTTCAGGAATGGCCATTCAACTGAGACTGCGCTACAGTCAGTCACAGAAGCCTTGCGGATTGCAAAAGCTGATTCCAAATCATCAGTCCTTATTCTGCTGGATCTTTCTGCTGCTTTTGACACTGTCAATCATCAGATCCTCCTGTCTGCCCTCTCTTCAATGGGCATCACAGGGATTCCACTTCGCTGGTTTGAAACCTATCTCACTGGTAGGTCTTTCAAGGTGACCTGGGGAGGGGAGGTTTCCAAAGCACATCAACTACTCACTGGAGTACCTCAGGGATCAGTTCTTGGACCCCTCCCTTTCTCCATATAAAACATAACTGGGTCCCATAATACAGGCACATGGCTTCTCCTACCATTGTTATGCTGATGACACATAGCTCTATCTTTCATTTCAACCAGATGATCCAACGGTAGCTGCACGGATCTCAGGCTGCCTGGCAGACATCTCGGCATGGATGAAAGAATATCACTTACAGCTCAACCTGGCAAAGACTGAGCTTCTTGTCTTCCCTGCCACTCCAACTCTCCAGCATGATTTCACCATCCAGCTTGGTTCTTCTACAAGTACCCCATCAACTTCGGTCAGAAATCTTGTTGTAACTTTGATAACTAGCTGACCTTCAAAGACCACATTGCAAAGACCGTTCGATCTTGCAGGTTTGCATTGCACAGCATTAGAAAGATCAGGCCCTTTCTAACGGACCATGCTGCACAACTTCTTGTCCAGGCACTTGTCATCTCTAGGCTGGACTACTGAAATGCTCTTCTGGCTGGACTTCCATCAAGCACAATCAAACCTCTACAAATGATTCAAAATGCAGCGGCACGATTGGTCTTCAACGAGCCCAAAAGAGCCCTTGTTACACCTCTCTTTATCTCCTTGCATTGGCTACCGGTTGCGGCTCGAATCAATTTCAAGACATTGATGCTTGCATATAGTACAGCCACAGGCTCAGCACACGCCTACTTCCACTCACTACTACGAATGTACATCCCCTTCAGAAGTCTGAGATCCAATAGTGAGCGACGCCTCGTGGTACCATAACAGAGAGGCTCAAAATCACTTTCCAAAACATTCTCGTTCACCACTCCTGGCTGCTGGAACGATCTTCCCACACCTATCCGGAATGCTGAATCCCTGACAATTCAAGCGGGACAGCTGAAAAACTCATCTCTTTCGAAAGACACTTGACTTCATATAAAAAAAAAAAAAAAAAAAAAAAATCTCTATATCCATTCTCTTTCTGCGGGGACGTATTTGAAACAAGGTCTAAGAACTTGGTCTACCACCACTTCTTTTTTTGGGGTTTGGGTTATGTTTGCCTCTTTTAAGAAGAATCGCTTTTTGTATCCCCCAATTGTAAGTCGCTTTAGATAAAAAATGAATCTGCTAAATGAATAAATGTAAATGTAAATGTAATGAGTTAAAAGACAGTATAAGTTATTATAATCAGTAATTATGTCCCCGCTGGATGCAACGAATGCCTCGTTTATTATGGGTTTTCATGTTTTTGAATCATCGCTCCGGCCTGACAGGGCATCATCACCATTATGGTAAGGGGGCGTAACATTTCCGTCACATGCTTGAGGTATTCAGCCAATCACAACGCATTGGATAGCTGGCCAATCACAGCACACCTGGCTTTTCAGACCGATGAGTTTGTAAAAATCGACGCGTTTCAGAAAGGCGGGGCGATAGAGGAGAAACAATATGTACAGTATGTGGAAAATAATGTAAATGTTTTTTGAACCTTAAACCACATAAAAACATTTCATTACACCAAATACACAAAATAATGTTCTTTTTAGCAACATCATATGACCCCTCTAAACAAACCCACAATCTATGCTGCCTTGATTAATACTGTTTACACTGTCTGACGTATATTGTCACAACATACTGAGGTTCTTTACAGTGGAAGAATCGTCGGTCGGTCGGTCGGATCCATCTTTTTGTCTGTCCGTCCGTCCATCCATCTATCATCTATCTATCTGTCTGTCTGTCTGTCTGTCTATCTATCTATCTATCTATCTAACATTTTTTTTTTTTGTCTGTCTGTCAGTCCGTCCGTCTATCTATATGTATACGCTCATCTATCTATCTATCTATCTATCTGCCCATCTATCTATCTGATCATCTATCTATCTATCTATCTCTCTATCCGTCCATCCATCCTGATGAGGTGAATCCTGCATGAGACCTGTACTCTGTAAGAAAAAATCAGTGACTGTGGACTATGAAAGTTCTCATTTTTAGGGGAGAGCATCTTGTCACGTTCTTAAGACTTAATGTGGTCAGACAGAGGAGGGAGACGTGGGTGTTGTCCAGATGCTCTTCACCGTCTCGTCTGGGGAGAGTCCAGGGCTCACGTTCTTTCCAAATGGAATTGCACTGTCACAGCGACCTCACTAAGTAATCGCCTGGCTTACGAGAGGCTAAGAGAAGATGAGCTAATCTCGTCGAACTCACACAGAAAACTTCAAGAGGGGTTAGCATGACTCCTCACTGAGTTATTATGGAACGCTCATTTGGATTCGGTTCGAAGAAAAGTTCAGAGAGTGTGAGTTTTCACTATGAGCGTCAGATCTGTTCCATACTGTAAATAATAAAGAATAAATGATCAATTTACTACAAATAAACAATCAGTTCTGAACTACCACAAACAAAACTTCAAGCTTTAATTTTAAAGAGAATGACATCAACATGAGGAAATATTCAGTGATTATCATTCTGCAGAGCGTGACAGTGACCGACCATTTTTATATGTAATATTCCAATTTCAGAAGTTATTTGCTTGAGGTCCCTGGGAAAGAAAATACTGAATATGTAAATTAGATGTAATAGAAATGTTCATATGCACTAAATAACATTGAAAGCCTTTTCATCCTTACTTGAACCCAGCCATGACCACTTTAACATTTTATAAAATCTTCTATGTCCGAATCCAAATACGTTTCTCCTGAGAATAAGGCCCCCAATAATCACACATATCTCCTCTAATGTTTCAAAAGAGATTTCAATAATGTCTCAAAGTACTGTTGTAAAACTGTCTACAATCAGAAACAACCCCAAATTAGACAATTAATTTCATCATTTGATTTTCTCAGTGGAACGCAAAAGTTTTTGCAAACGAATGCAAAGTTTCTCAGGAGAATGCAAAATGTATGCAAACGAATGCAAAGTTACTCAATGGAATGCGAACGTTTTGCAAACAAATGTAAAGTTTCTTTGGGGAACGCGAAAGTTCTGTAAACAAATGTAGTTTCTTTGGGGAGAACAAAGGTTTGTTTGCAAAAGAAAATAAACTTTGCATTCATTTGCAAAATTGTTTTTATGTTCTCCTGAGAAAAAGACATTTTGCATTTGTTTGCAAAAATGTTGTTCCCCAAGAAATGTTGCATTCGTTGGCAAAACGTTTGTTCTCCCACGAAACTCTGTATTTACTTGCAAAACTTTTGCATTCCCCCAAGAAATGTTAAAATATTTTGCCAAACTTTTGTGTTCCCCAAAGAAACTTTGCATTCATTTGCAAAACTTGTTTACCCAAAACATTTGCATTCAGTTGCAAAATGTTTGCATTCTCTTGAGAAACTTTGCATTCGTTTGCAAACTTTTTGCATTCACCCAAGAAACACCAAAGTGGTGATGAAAATAATATGATGTGTGAGGAAAAACTATATTTCAATGCTATATTTTAAAACACAGGGGGGTTCTCAGGGGAATGCAAAACTTTTCTCTCTTTTCTCACATCTCACTTTTCTCCATCACTATGGCTACTTTCACACTGTACGTTTTTGGGATTGACAACCCCATTTACTTACAGGTGTGAGTCTCGAAATGTCCCGTTCACACAGCAGCTTACAGTTGCGTTTGGAGTACTGTCTGTATGAACATGCATCGGGAGTCAAGCCCGTATTCCTTACCAGTTACCATAGCGACAGTGACCAAAGTAAAATCAAAGATGGCGACGTCCATAATACTGAAAGTTTTATCACTTCTGACATGACAAGAGTCCAATGGAGCCGTGAGTTCTTTAGTCAAATCTTCATTAACCAACAGCAGCTTTTAAGAGCGGAGTATTTGAATTGTGCACAGAACACAAAACTGACGGGATCTAAAACTTTCAGATGACACGCAGCTCATTTCTCCATCACTGTAAGTTACCGAAAACACAAACTGTGTGTGAATGTAACCGTATTAAGGACTCAAATACAGGACTGACAACCGTATTCTGCTGCTGTGTGAACGTGGCCTATGTGCCCTTATGGGCTCCATAGTATTTTAACTACTGAATAATTTGTTTTCCTAATGAATTTTCAGATATACACCTAACAATGTTAATACTTAAATGAGACATGACTAAGATTGATGCAACGGAGGCCAGCGAGTGAGAGCTGTGCAGGTAAATAATTTTTATTTCGCACCAGTTTGAATCCCACTCAAAGAGGTGCGAGTAGAACTGGAAGGGTTACATTAACACTAACAAAGAAAGTACAAAAAGCACCATGGAAAGAGACCTGATTAATTTTATACCCACTAAAAGGATATGCGTACCCTGCCATCCATTTTGATTTCATTACTGTTTTTTCTCTTCAGCTGCTCAACTGATTTTTTCTTCTTGTTTACCAGTGAGTACCACAGAGAGGAAGTCAGTCCTTCATCACCCTTCAGCTCCCAGCATTCCCATAAACCAGCCTGGAATATACAGTATACTGTACAAACACAATCATCATAATTACACAACCACAACTAAACGCTTCCTCTCCTCATGCCTAGGGTATCAAATTATTGATACCATTCATTTTTCAGGCTTGGCTTTGGTTTCCATTATTTAACCCCAAATTTGCTCTTGGCTTCTTGGGGTCTGAACACAGTTGGTGCCACAAATCCCCTAAAATTGTCCCCCTGGCCGCACGTCACAATTCTTTGGGGTTTTGTAAGTAAATTCAAATTCTCTTTAAATTACTCCTAGCCCTGGATATGTAGGAGGGAAAAGAGAAAGAGAGGCGTCAAGGTTTTCGTCTCCTCGGCTCAGAATTCCTGGATAATGACTGGGCTTTAACCGAACAGCACCGCTCGGAGCCAAGTCAAACAATGACTTCTGCCAGTTTCTCTATTTATTTCTCTCCATTTTTCATCCTTCTATTTTTTCTCTTATTACACACATACTCAAAAAAAAGTCCTATAGACAGAATCTGCACTTAATTTGCATGGCAGCCCACCGTTCTCCTCTTTTTTTGTTTTATTTTTTTGCACATTCAGCAAATACTTGGGCCAAGACCGGGATTTGTGGCTGGTCGTTCTCCAGTCGGAGTGGAGAATATTTTCTGAGAAAATGCACCGGCCAACAAGGTTTCTGTGCTGTGGTTATAAACGCTGACCTTCGTAAATTCGTTTTAAGTGTACAGACAATAAAAACGCTTTGGAAAAACAAAACCTCTGTTGTCAGTTTCATTCTTCAGGTACTTACAAACAGTCTGCGAACACTCAGAGGTGTAACATGACTGATTTTATGCTCACACAGATCACAGACACTAAGATGATATATATATGCTATATATATAAATATAGTAATAATAGTGAATTTTTAAGATTTTTAAAGATGAAGGTTGTGGGTTGTAGTTGTAGAGTTACAAAAACGAGTGCATCTGACAAAACTCGTCTGGTTCATATTCCACCTAAAAATCAAAGAAAGAAAAGAAATGATATTTTTAAGAAGTTGTAGGAAAAAAAATAAATCAATGTTATTTTGACATTATGTCTTGAAATTTTGCCAAAAACTCCAATTACAGAAACGATTTTAATTTGATAAAAAATAATTATGTATGATTTAAATAGTCAATTTAAATATGGTGATGTTTGTTATGGAGCTTAGTTCTACTTCCTGTATTTTGTGCTGCTTTAGGTTTAAAAAAAAAGGTCTGCAGTAATGAGTTATTTATTATTGATTTATTATCACTATTGAAAATAATCAAATTACAAAGAAATGGTCAAAACATGTGGATGCACTACAGTATTTTGAGGATATTCTACTTAACTGTCACTAAAAAAAGTTACAATGCAAAAAAACTAAAAAAAATCTTAATGGTCCTTAAGTAGACCTTGTTAAATGTATGCAAAAAAAAAATGCTATGCAAAATGAACTGGACATTGCAGTAGAAATGCAAAAATGCAAGAATAAATGTAAAGCAGCCAAAGTTCATGTATATGATTGAGAGACAACAGCTCTGTGAGACACACTGGAGGGAAAGCGAGCATCCAGACGTGACCTCTGTTGCGTTTGGCATGAGGCTTTGCTCTGGAACACACAGTGTGTGAGCAACTGATCTGCTGCAAGACTCCTTAAGACGACTCACTCACGCACCCAGCGGCTCTGCGGCCAGACGGGAGGGAGAGAAGCGTCTCCGTATAATCTGCTTCTCAAAGCCACTGGTTTTGTCTCGTCCAAAAGACACAGCAGCTAAGAGTATGTGTGCCCTGCAGACAGATCCGCTGCATTATCTGAAGCTCATCTTGGCGAAAGGACTCCATATATGGTTGGATTTATGGTTCAAACCACAGCTCTCGGATTCGGTTCTGCATCACAGAAGCTTGGAGAGGTCCAGCAGCATTGAGACTCAATCGCTCAGCATAATTTTTCCTTTGGACTCAGGGACCTTTACATGGAAAAACAGAACATTTCTTTCAACTAGTGCTAGAAAACAATAACTTGAAGTTGCATAAATCAGCATTAAAGAAATAAATCAGCCCAAACAGGAAAATTCTGTCATCATTTACTCACTCTTCTGTAGTTCCAAACCTGCATGCAATGACTTTCTTTCTCAGAAAGAGATGTTTTGCAGAATATTTGAACTCCTCTTTTCCATACAATGAAAGTAGATGATTATGCACACTATCAAGCTGTGAAAAGGACCAGGAAACACCTTAAAATCAATTGAAATTAGCACTTTAGACATACAGATGTTTTTTTCATTTGCATTAAAGGAACATTTCAGCCAAAACAGGACAATTCTGTCATTTACTCACCCTTGTGTTCTTACAAACTTGTATGCATTATTCGTTTTTTTCTTTATTTCTTTCTTTCAAAAAGAGATGTTTTGCCATATATTTGAACTCTTTTCCGTCAAATGAAATTTGATGATTATGCACACTGTCAAGCTGCAAATAGGACAAATAAGCAACTTAAAAAGCAATGAAATGAACAGTTTGGACATTTAACTTTGCGTTTCATCAGCATTAAAGGAATATTTCAGCCAAAAAAATATAAAGGATAATTCTGTCATTTACTCACCATTTTGTTCTTTCAAACTTGCATGCATGATCTTTTTCTCTCTTTCGCAAAAGGAGATGTTTTGCAGTATATCTGAACTCCTTTTTCCATCAAATTAAATTTCTTGATTATGCACGCAAGCTGCAAAAAGGACAAATAAGCAACTTAAAAAGTATTGAAATGAGCAATTTGGACATTTAGCTTTGTGTTTCAGCAGCATTAAAGGAACATTTCAACCAAAAACAGGAAATCACTTTGTGTTGTTCCAAACTTGTATGCATGTTTTTTTCCTCAGGAAAAGATGCGGCATATTTGAACCCCTCTTTTCCATACAGTAAAAGCTGATAATTATGCACACTGTCAAGCTGCAACAAGGAAACATTTAAAATGCAACCATAAAATGCATTTAAATTCACATTCAAAAAGCTCTTAAATGTCAATATTAGCATGCAATAGATTAATGCTCTGCTAAAAGTTGATAACTTAACTTTTATATTTCAGAAATACAAAGTGTTATGTCCAGTCAGAGTCCATCACTATAAACTCCATCGCACCTCAAAATAACAATGTGTTTTACAAGTGTACAATAATGAGAAAACTTCTTCAGAAAGCTGGATGAGAACTTTAAGAGATTGTGAAGTGCCTGGCGAATGCTCTTGGCATATGATAAGAAACTAAAGTGTTCAGTACGCTTCAATACAAATATACACGTACTAGTTATTGAGTGGAATTACATTTCAGGTAAAAAAATAAATTAAAAAAAAGACAATAGAAATCTGAACCACAATGGTTTCCAGTTGTATTCTCAATGCTGTCTTGTTTATTAAACTGCACACCTATAGTTACTGAACCGTACGCCATCATCTGTGATCGAGTGAACAGCAGAGATGATCGAGCCGCTCTCTGCTCTCACAGTAGCAGAGTAATTGAAAAAGCAGTCTATAATTTTATGACGCAGCTGGAACCACATGAACGTGCTGAGGTTGTGTTGCGAAGTAGGTTTAGGACGGGTACGATCCGCTGGCTTCACCTCGGGCCCGAGGTGGTGGGATTTAATGAAGCATGTCTCCTCTCTGCTCTCTAATGACCGTTAATTAAGACCACTATAATCCAGCTCAGTTAAACCACCTCAGCCAAGATACTAAGTGAGAAACCAGTGTCTCAAAACATTAGACCCGAGCCAGGTTACAAATGTTTTTTTTAATCTTATAAATACAGACTTTTGACCTGTGACCAAAAACTGCGCACCTGGATAGAAAGAGGTCGTCTGACTGCAATGTAAATCGACCAACCACAGTCTTCTAAGTGTCATTTATTTACATGCAATAGCTGATTCCACAATAAAAAAATGGCATGGAAATGTATTTTTTCGTGACAGTCTTAGTTTCAGAGAAGAGCCAACTAATAAGATGAAAATAACAGTGAATAATATTAATTAATTAAAAGAATTGTAAAAAAAATATTCCTTTGAAAATTTACATTTGTACTAAAAAACTACAAATTATTTTTAAAAAAATTCTGGACAATGTCAAGACATGTAACGAATTATTAAGTATTAGTTTTTAATTATCTATATATGTAGATATTAAATTTTTTTTTGTAGTAGTAGTACAGTACCATACTTAACATGTAAAAAAAGTGTGGTTTCCCATATTACATTTCAATGAGCCAAGCGACCCAAAATTGATGAACAAATATGTGGAAAAATAGTAACATGATATAATAAAGACAAAGTTTCAGAAAACAAAATAACTGTCTCTTATTCGACACTTAAAGGAGTAGTTCACTTCTAGAACAAAAAATTACAGATAATTAATGTACTCACCCCCTTGTCATCCAAGATGTTCATGTCTTTATTTTCGGTGGGTTCTTCAGATCGCAAAACATTTCAGGATTTCCTCCTCCATATAATTGGACTTCTATGTGAGAACCCGATTTTGAACTCCCAAATGCCGTTTAAATTCATCTAAGAAGACTCTACACGATCCCAGCCGAAGAAATAAGGGTCTTGTTTTGGTCCGTGCAAAAAAACTATTTCTTTACGTCTGAAGAAAGAAAGACATGAACATCTTTGATGACAAGGGGGTGAGTACATTATCTGTACATTTTAGTTCTGGAAGTGAACTACTCCTTTAACTCACTTTTACGTAAAGATTATTAAATTGACTCAAATAACATTTAACTATCACAACCGACAGGGGTTATCTGGTCGTATAAAGGGAAAATATAGCACTAGTTTTTTTTTAACACATGCTTAAAGTTATTAGATTACAACAAATTACATTTAATTATACCACATTATCGGGACAGTAGAAAAAAATATATACTACTGGTTTTAAAAATCAAAAATTTGTACTTAAAATATTATTAAAATGCCTACAACTAAAATTGTTTAATCATCACGAACAGATATTATCTGGGTCAGTAGAACGAAACCGACCGTATTTGGGTGCGTAGAAAATGACTAAGATTGTACTTAAAAGATTATTAAAATTACTACAAATTATAATTTAAATTATTACAACAGATTTTATCTGGAAAGTAGAAATGAAAAATAACACTATTTTTTAAATAAAATGATACATGCAGATTTTTTACTGAAATGTATTATTATTATTATTATTCTGCATTGTGTAACCATATTAATTTCCATTCCGAACACAAAAACATGCTGGAATGACACCCTGATCCATGTAAATACCAGTGCTATAAATCATTTTTGTACAGTCAAATTTGTGATGCTGTCTAATAAATGAAAGGGTGTGTGTACGCAATAAGCACTTTTACTTCAGCACTTATCGGATCAGACTAGTCAAATACTTGCAAGCAGTGGTCATGGACGTATATGAATCCCATATTAAAAGTGTCTACCACGGATTGCTTGCATCAATCCTATTTGACTGTTTTGGAGGAAAAAGCAGTTCTACTTCTGCATGTTTCTCCAAATCAGCAGTTCATGCATCCAAGGGCACTGATGAGTCTGTGGTCAAGCAGTCCAGTTACAGCCAGAGACAGAGTTTTGGACAAGAACATGGAAAAAGGCAGAACGTTACTCCACCCATCCTCTGGAAGATACAAACGAACAGAGTTACAGACAGTCTAGACTAGATCCACTTCAAAACTGTACCGAAATCTGTATTCCGGCATGTGCCACAGCACAAGCAATCACAGTTTCATCACGACAGCTACGCATGTAGTACGTGTTTAGTAAATCAGCACATCTGATTGTTTTATATGTGAAATAAATGTTGGATTCAGGAGGATGTCATGCTTGAAACATTTCTGACATTGCTGAAATGTGTGTTAAATCAGGAAGGGCAGTAAATGTCTCAGTCTGTGGGATTTACGCACGATGAGGACGCAGCAAACACGCTGTAGGCCGACCACAAGCGTTCATGAACTGAAGCGCTGGAGATATAGTGTCACCGGTTCACGTCCAGCCATCTTGTTCATATTAAACGGCAAACATGTTTTGCTGTTTTTGATGATTGATGGATGGCTCTTCACCCAAAAATCATCATTTATTCACTTTCATGTCCAAAAACATGTATGGCTCCTTTCTTCAGTGGAACTTGATATTTTGAAGATTGTTTTAACTGTTTCTGTCCATATAATGAGAGTCAATTGGGTCCAAAACAAAATTGTATCCCACTGGCTGTCATTGTTTTTTTATTTATGTATGTATGCATGTATGTGTGTATGTATGGGTGTGTGTGTGTGTGGTGTGTGTTCCAATACAGATTTGTATGGAGGCCCATTTCTGTCACGGAATTAAAAAAAAAAAAATTACATAAACTCAAAATTGTGAGTTATAAATCAGAAATGCAAGATGAAATCTTGAGATTTAAACTCATAATTCTGAGAAGATTCTAGTCGAATGCCAAGATAAAAACGCCGCAATTGTATATAAAAAATGTTATTTTAGTCTCCGAAAGCCCGAAACTTTATAAAGTGTATATACGGTTTGTATCAGGCAATTCTGAGAAACAATTTCAAAATTGCACGTTTATATCTCACAATTCTGACTTCTTTTCTCACAATTACAAGTTTATATCACACAATTCTGAGAAAAAAAAAAGTCTTGCAAAAAATTGCAAGAAAGAAGTGTCGCAATTACCATTTTTAGTTTTTATTCAGTGGCAGAAACAGGCTTCCTTAAATTTGAAACAACATTAGGGTGAGTAAATAATGATAGCATTTTCTTTTTAAATGGAACATTGGATCAATATTTTCCAAACCCACACTATTCTGGCAGTCTTTTCCATATATATATATATATACATACATCAAATTGAATGCAATTCCTTACCATGCATCATTATAGTTAAGGTTCTCAGAAAATGCAAATGGACCCAAATAAACTAATATATAAGTCTCGTAACAAGATCTACTGGGAATATGAACTGTGCAAAAATAAATAAAAGACATTTGGAAAATGAACCCACAGAACAATAGCAGTTCTTGGAATAATGGGGTATTACAGACTATTAATGAGCAGAAGTTGCGTTTACTGGACGAAGAGCCAAGCCAAGAGCATTTACAGCATCAAATGAGGTGTGAAGAGTCGAGAAAAAGACAAGGAGGGTGAAGGAGTCACATCTTTAGCTGAAAAAAAAATCAGCTTTATGAGAGTGAACAGTAGTACGCGTGTTGCTTTTACAGACAGACAAATTTATCCATGACAGAAACCAGGTGAGAACACTTCATGAAGAGAACGAGCGTTCGTGACATTGGAACAAGTCACCATTACGACACTACCACAGCAAGACGAGCATATATTAACTCAATCTTCAATTCATCAGGTTTTGTGAGCTAAAAAACCTAACGAGGCCCAAAGGGCCAGTGTGGCCGCACTGGACCATAAACATCTGAGATTTAATCATCTGAAATCTACAGCGGTTTTTGTGCTCTGGAGCGCAGGCCAGCTCTCCCTGAGACTCAGCAGGGCTTCAATGCAGATGCCAAGCATTAGAGAACAACAACTGCATTCATAAAGGTGCAAGATTTAGAGCGTTTCAAATATAAACCCCATTCCACTTCACCTGAGGTTTGGAGGACAGTGAAAGAAAATATTTATTTTCCAAAATTCTGTTCCAAAACCTAGTGAGCTGCCTACCCAGACATCATAGACACACTCTTGACAACATTTATAAGGGTACGCTTATATGACTTTTTTTCGGTTTCGTGCACAGGTCACAATGATCTCAAAATGATCCCCGTTCACACAGATACACAAAAACAACGAAAAACTGTATGATGTGAGGCCTGTAGTTGGCCATGTCACTTTGTAGTGAAACATTATGCATATGCACACATATGCATACTTATAGGCTGAACACGTAATATGCATGCACATGAAATCACTGTTTTCACAAATTCAGGTTTTCATAGTTTTCACAGATAACGGTACTGTTTTCAAAAAAAATTTGCACTTTGAAACCAGTTTTCAAAAGTTAGCTTTTTCAGGTGCCCAAAAAACACAGCTGTTGTGTAAATGAACACCAAAATTTTCCGGTTTTAGTTGAAAACTGTTGTGTAAACGCCCCTTTAAGACAGCAACAAATGGATCCTTAATGCAATTCCAAAATGCACTGTGACAAGCTCTGACAGAGTTGAGAGAAATTCTGATTTAAATCATATTTTATAAAAAAAATTAAAAAAAAACGCAATCAATGTAGATTTTAAGTTGACCTTAAAGGGACAGTTTATCTAAAACTGAAGACTGTTATCATTCGCTCCTCTTCACGTTGTTCCAAACCTGCATTATTGTGTTTTGTGGAACACAAAATAACGTATTTTGAAGAATGTATGGACAAAAATATCTTCTTTCAGTTCCACAGAAAGTCATACAGGTTTGGACCAACATGAGGGTGAGTAAATGTTGACAGAATTTTCATCTCTTTAACCCTCATATATTATGTTCTGGATTGTAGGCCTCATTGATCTGAGCTTATGCACCTAGCTTTTGAGTGAACATTGCCTAAATTATCCATAAATAATGTTTTTTTTCCTCTCAGAAACTGAGGTGCAGAAGCTCAGATCATGCGAGAAAAATATGTTTTTGCAGAATCCCAAAATAAACCAATGAATTTGTAAATGAGCATAATATGGGCACTTTAATGCTTCGAGGAGATTGTGAGGTGTCCTGTACCCCAGCGGACTCTCACAAGCATCACGGTTCAAAGCTATTTTATTGACAGAGCCAAAGGGAAGGTGGGGGTCCCACAAACCCCAGGCCTAATCCCTCAGAGAAAAGCCCCGCATTTAGGCCCTAGTACACTTAATCCAGGGCCTCTGTTCACAATACACTTCAGATCTTCTTCTGGCCGCTGCACTTCCGCTTGGGGCCCATCCGGTGCCATGAAAAACACAAAGAGAGAGAGAGAAGATAGGAAACTACAACACATGGATGGTTTCAACAAATCAAACTTGAGCGGTGATTTACGTAAAGCTTCCACACGATCATCACCGTGATGACTGAGTGATATAAACATCCAGCATTTACAATATAAAGTAAGCTCGCCCGGCTGCCAAACCAAACACCATGCATCCAAAAGAACGTGTGTTTTATTTACAAGTCAAAGGCACAAAAAACAACAGAGACAATAATAAAACCACTAAATTAGAACGCTAACCCCTCATGAAGAAACACTCACCCTCCTTCTGTCTTCATCCTTCTTGTGTCCGTGCCAGCACAAACATGGATAAAGCGCATGTACGTATCACAAACACACACTAGTGGGCATTGTGAGTGTTTAGACAGAGCCCCCGTGTCGAGACGGAAAAACAAACTTCTCTGAATGGACAGATAAAGGAGGCCAGAGGAGAGATCATGTTTACAGGAGACGTGTCTGTTTGCCACATGTTTATTCTGATGCAGCAACAGCTGAAATATTTTAACACACAAGTCCAGATTTGAGATTTGATTAGATTTGACCTGAACAAAAATATACTGTGGAGGTACCATACTGACAGATGGTGCTTTAAAATTTACACTACTGTTCAAAGATTTTTTAAATGTTTTTGTAGGAAGTTTCTTATGCTTACCAAAGCTGCATTTATTTGGTAATTTGGTTTATTTTAACAATTAAAAACCACTGTTTCCTATTTGAAATATAATTTATTCTTGTGATTCAAAGCTGAATTTTCAGCATCATTACAATATCTTATCGATGTCGAAAACAGTTGTGCTGCTTAATATTTTTGTGCAAATGGTGATACTTTTTTTTGTCTGTTTCAGCATTCAGCATTTATCTGAAACAGAAATCTTTTGCAACATTCTAAAAGTATTTACTGTAATTTTTAATTGATTTAATGCATCCTTACTGAATAAAAGTAAAAATTTCTTTAAAAAAAAAAAAACTCAATATTTTAAACAGCAGTATATAGTATTGTTTAAGTGTCACTCTCATATTTTCATAAAAATGCAAAGCATATCATGGTATTAGCATCATAGTAGAGTCCATAAAACTATGAAATCACCAGTACATTCCTAAAGAGTTCTGTTCAAATTTCTGTTCAAGTACAAAACATACAATGCTGCTTATTAAAAAAAAATAAGGTCTTCTGTTCAATAACAGAAAGCTAACCTCACCACATTCAAGTCCTCTAAATAATCTGAATCATTGTACTCAACGCCAGTATTTGAGTGGGATGACGGCAGAATCATTACCAGAGGTTACGTTTCATCCTCACATCTCATTCCATGTTTACCGTTTTCCTTTTCCTCGCTTCCCATCGGTTCATGTGGCCTATCCATTCGGAAACCCAGCGGTTAATTTCACGAAACATGAAGAGAGTCTCAGAGCAGAGAAAAATCTTCACCAGCGCCACAAAGCAACCAGTGTTTCTGTTCTGCGGTCGCCACTCGATGATGCTAAATCCAAGTACATGTCTTCAAATCAAACTGCACGCTATGAGGGCAATAGAGGGGATTTACCAACACTGTGTGTGTTTCAACAGGCTTTGAACAATATCAGAGCGTTTACCTCTACTGGAATAGGATGGTAAAACTGACTGTGCAGAATGCAGCCTCAGCGTGGGTCACAGTGGTTGGAGATGATCTTGGATGCGCTCCGAAACCTGAAAAATAATACCTTTGTGAGCAGCATACAGAGGAATGACTCCAACTGCATGAGATCCTTTTTACTCGTATGACTTTATGTGGGTTTTGATAGCATTGTAGATGTATCCTTCACTATCTACAGTATTCCACAATCCTAAGGACAAAATGGCATCTAAAGGAGCAAATGAATTAAGTGCATTTAAGCTGTTAAAAAGAATCTTAAAGGAATAGTTCAACCAAAATTTAAAATCAGGCCATCCAAGATGTAGAGGAGTTTGTTTCTTCAACAGATTTGGTGAAATGTAGCATTCCATCACTTGCTCACCAATGGATGCTCTGCACTGAATGGGTGCCGTCAGAATGAGAGTCCAAACATCACAATAATCCACACCACTCCATTCCATCAGTTAATGTCTTGTGTAAAGTCAAAAGCTGTGTTTGTAGGAAACAAATCCATCAAGCCATTTTAACTTGAGTCCTAAAGCTTCCTCCAGGGAAAAAGTCCATCATCTGTTGTCGTCTCATATCAAAATATTATAATCAGCACATTTGTTTAGAACTGTTTTTGCTTGTAAACAGTACTTGATCTGTGCAGATTTCTTCCCTGATTCAGACAAGACGACTTTTTCACTGGATAAAGCAATATGGATAGTGTTTTAGCCAGAAGCAACACTTTAAAGATAAAAACGTCTATTACATGGATTTATTTCAAACAAGCATACAGCGTTTCCCTTCACAAGACATTAACTGATGGACTGAAGTGGATTACTTGTGGATTATTGTGATGTTTGTATCAGCTGTTAGGACTCTCATTCTGACGGCACCCATTCAGGATCCGCTGGTGAGCAAGTGATGGAATGCTACATTTCTCCAATTCTCTTCTGATGAAGAAAAAAAAAAAATCTACATCTTGGATGGCCTGAGAATGAGCAAATTGTCAGCAAATTTTAATTTTTGGGTGAACTATTCCTTTAAGCATTTTAAGATATAAACATAAAAACTGCACACTACAGCTACATTTATGAATTTAAAACCATTAAATGGCGATCAATTAAGGAGATGATAATGCTAATGTGACTATGAAGAGCATATCACTGTGCTGATGGGGACAATAAATCAGGACTAAATGATTTAGGACAAACTAAATCATTTGGTCTGTCAACACAAATAGCTTGTGGCTCACAGCCCTCAAACACACCATGGCCAAATTTTCTAAAATGGTAAAGTGATGCCTGGTGTTTTTACAGTCCTGGCTCCAGAGCTCCGCTGGCACAGTTCAGCAAACACAGGGCAGAGATGCTAACACAGTGTGGCAGTGCCAACAGAGGCCTGAGAGAGAGACTAAAAGAGAAAGATAAAACAGTTACAAAGGAGAATGTAGTCTCAGAAGTAACACTCACAGACAGCACGATCCCAAAACATCCGAACGCATACTGCACAGAAATGGCACTTGCTTCCTCTGACAAGCTTTAATGCGATTTTTCGACTTTTGTGTTTCGACTTCCAGTTAACCTGGAAACAAAGTCATGGTTAGACAAACCCATCCGAAGAACTAATCACTAGTTTCACCAAAGTTCACCAGGTTAATGGCATCAAATCACATCAAAAGACACTTTGCATCAGACACAAGAGAAAATTCACAAAAGCATTGACCTGTAGAACTATACTACCTGCTTGTATGCATGAAATCGATCATAAGAGATAGTAAAGACATTTATAATGTTACAAAAGATTTCTGTTTCAAATAAATGCTGCTCTTTCTGTTGGTTTCCACAAAATGCATTACCTAACCCTCCTTGCTAATAAAATGTTGTTCATTACCAGCAAATCAGCATATTAGAATGATTTCTGAAGGGTCATGTGACACTGAAGACTGGAGTAATGATGCTGAAAATTCAGCTTTGATCACAGAAATAAATTACATTTTTCAATACACATTATATATAATTTAATTATAATTTACAATATTCAAATAGAAGAGAGTTATTTTAAATTGCAAAAATATTTCACACTATTACTGTTCTTACTGCATTTATGATCAAATAAATGCAGCCTTGGTGAGCACAAAAGGAGTCTTTCAAAAATTCTGAAATTATCAACATTTTTGCATTGACGTCAACCCACCTTTAAAAACAAAAAAAACTGGTTGCTTTAAATGTCATGCAAACAATCTATTCCTGATTAAGTGGGCTGTTCTCGGGCAGAAAAATCTGAGACCGTCTCAACTAAGCATTATTCATGTGGCCATCCACAGACATAATGAACTGCATCAGATGTCAGGTGACTCCTGCCGAGGTCTCGCTGTTCATTTCGCACGTTCTCTGGATCTACAGCTGGCTCTCGCTCTTGGTTCAACACCAAGGCCACCCACCCCTTCTCACCAGAGCCAGTTCTTCTGACAAAACACACCGTCCCCGGCCAGACGCGAGTGAGTCAGCTGTCTGCATCAGCATTCACACGTTACTCTGTAGATCTGACCGAAGCGCAGGAACGAGGACTGGAGTTCGGCCCAGAGAATCTCACCTACATCTGGACAAGAGGAGATGCTTTAGTGCTCGAACAGAAAAAACCTGCTGCTCCCACAAACAGCAACAAATTGAGACCACACCAGCAGATTATAACTTTTTTAAAAATTTATTTAGTTTGAAACAAAACAATAATATCAAAATAAAAGCACTCGAGCTATTACTTCAACCGAAAGACAAAGCGAGAAAAGAAAAATCTGTTCCACTGGAAAATGGATCGATTCAACCCTCCAGCAAAGCCAGTAACTAGTCTTTCATCGTATGACGTACAATGTGTGATAGCACCTGCTTTGGATAGTATTAGCCACTTTAGAAGAACAGAAATATCAGGATTTTGGGAAAGCAGTGATCTATGTCACCAAAGGCCAAGCGGTTCAGGGTCACGACGGTCTAGAAATACCCAGCAAACTGATTCAGAATAGGGGTTTGCCCTATCGCACATAATTTCTTGTTATACGGTTAGTTAAAATGTGATTGGCGAGTTGTAAATGGGTAATATCTTGGGATACATATGAGATAACACATGCGTGGCTGCGTGTTGCATGTGTGCGAGCATGATTATTACAAAGCGCTGCTTGCCAGAAAATATAAAAGTAGAGTTCAAAGAGATTACGAAAGACTGGGTGAGTGAAGCAATGCACAGCAGTACAAAAAAAGAACAAAACTGTACACACAGATGGGGAAAAGACTTCTGTCAGACAAATAAACAATCAGGAAGACAATAAACAGACAAGTGTACAAGAGGACAAACTCTTACATGTTTTGAAAGACAAACAGAGAGAAAGAGAGACAGACAGATGGTTGTAAGGTATGAAGGGGCTCTAGGCTCTGTAGAGCAGGATTCTCTCTGCACACGTCTGGCCCACCAGACTAGCGTACTGTTCCACTTCCTTCTCGTCATTCGAACCCTTCCGCTTACGGGCGTAGGCCGCATAGGGCATCACTGTCCTCCTGTGGAGCACTAACACCCTGCCCAGTTCCTTCAGTGCGCGAGCATCACCTACAGAAGTACACAGAGAGAGGAGAGAAGTTAAGACAAAACTAAAAATTCTAAAACAAATTTTGAATTTTGAAATTCTAAAAAATGTGTATAACAGTGTATAACATTTTTGAATGTTGCAAATATTAGAAGTCTACTTTCTTAGAATCAAATTCAAATTGTAAGTCTGCATCTTGTTTGCCACCTCAATTCAAATCCAGTGCTGAAAAACTAAAGCGCAGCAGGATCATGGAAATTAAAGACCATTTTGTTCCCCATGAAGTCGCCACTTAACTACAGACTCAGCCTAAGGTTTTGTTCTGAACTTCCTAGCGAGCTGCCTTGCTGTGTACTAGCTGCTGTACAGATGCAGCTACCTTCTAAGTTTATTACCTAAAAAGCTCAACATAGGCTTTCTTTGACTTGCTAATTTTGTGTTCCCTTTTATTGTGCAGTAGTTGTGCTGTTTTAAAATGTTTTATAAATAGATTTGAAATAGTTCAAATAGGTGTTTTTTTTCTTTCTTTTTTTCAGTCTCTTATGCTTACCAAGCTTGAATTTATTTGAAAAATACATAATTTTTCAATTTATTGCTGATGCAAAGCTGAATTTTCAGCAGCCGTTAGTCTTTAGTGTCACATGATCCTTCAGAAATCATTCTAATATGCTGAGTTCAAGACACATTCTTTATTATCAATATTGAAAACAGTTTTGCTGTTTTTGGTGAAAGCTGTGATACTTTTTTCAGGACACTTTGATGAATGGAAAGTTGAAAAGAACAGCATTTATTTGAAATAGAAATCTTTTGTGGCATTCTAAAGGTCTTTACTGTGAATTTTGCTCAATTTAATGCATACTTGCGGACAAAAAAAACAAAAACATTTCAACAAACAAACAAAAAACTCAAACTGTTGAACTGCAGTGTACATGAAATGCACTTTAGAGTCTAGCCAAATAAAAACCTTACAAGGTCAGAATAAACTCCCAGGTAAGCAACTACAACACATTTTCAATTTTGCCTAAAATTAAAGCCAAGGAAGGCAGCCCTCCAACTAACAACGCTACCTTAATTTGACATCCTTCACTGACACAACATGAAGTCACTGGGTGGAGGGATAAATGTCAGTGCATGTGGTCTGAACTCAAAGGTTCAAATGAGGGTCAGGTGTAGATTCTAACTCACAATTAGCCAGGTATGATGAAAAAGGATCTCTCCACCCTTAGGCATAGACACCGAGTCAGTCAGGGTTACTACAGCTTGACCTCAATCATCAAAAAAAAATAGAAGCAGAACCGTTCCAAAACCAGCGTCTCAGAGCAGAACAGCCAGAGACGTGTAACAATGACTCCTTCAGTGAAGGAATAGCTTGGTTGGTTCCCATTTGTTTATTGGACTTCACTCCAGCAAGCCAAAATTCAGGCACACATTGCGTATTCAGTCAAGAAGCCAACACCTTCCCCCATGACTATTAAAACAGGAATTGAAGAAGAAGAAGAAGAAGAAGAAGAAAAAAAGAAGCAGTCATTTGTGGAAGCCTGAAAATGGCCGTCCAAGACAGCAGAAGGTTAAAATAGAGGAGAAAAAACCACTAGGTCTGGCTGACTATCCTAAATGAAGAATTACAACGTCAACTCAAATAAACTCACATAGTAGTACTGAGCAACGGCACTATGAAACAAGGCTTTGTCACGTTACCATTAAAAATTCTGAATGTTTTAGACATTAAAATTAATTTATTTGGATTTGCAATTTAAGGAAGTACCTTATAGCATTAGAAATTTAGCTTTTTCATTTAAAGTTAAAAGAAAGGACCATTTAGAATGTTGCAATTAATTGGAATTCTGCTTCCTTAAATTCAAATTCAAATTCTGCACCTTGTTTGCCACATACTCAACATACTCAAATACTAAAAACAGAGTAGACAAAAAGTGGCGCTAAATTAAATTTTGGCATAAAGTACTGGGAAAATACCGGAAAATAAAAAAATTATAATATTGCACAAACTGACAGAAATACACAAACTATAGGCCACCAGCCTTAAAGGGATAGTTCACCCAAAAATGAAAATTAGCCCATTATTTACTCACCCTCAAGCCATCCTAGGTGTATATGACTTTCTTCTTTAAGACGAATCCAGTCGGAGTTATATTAAAAATGGACTTTGATCTTCCAAGCTGTTTAATGGCAGTCAGCGGGTGTTGTAGTTCATCAGTCCAAAAGAATTGAAATAAAGTGCATGCATCCATAATGAAAAGTGCCTCACACGGCTGCGGGGGGATGGGGGTTTAACAAAGGCCTCCTGTAGCGAATCGAGGCATTTTTGTAAGAAAAATATCCATATTCAAAATGTAATAATCACTTTAATCTAGCTTGCGCCAACAGTTGTACACGGAAGCAGCTCCGGGAGGATGATGTAAGATGTCGGCGTTGCGCATGCGCCCGTGAGTCTCGTGAAAACCAACTAATCACGCAACGCCGACATCATCCACCCGGAGCTGCTTCCGTGTACAACTGTTGGCACAAGCTAGATTAAATTGATTATTATGTTTTAAATATGGTTATTTTTCTTACAAAAATGCATCGATTTGCTAAAGGAGGCCTTTATTCATGCCCTTGAGCCGTGTGAGGCACGTTTTATTATGAACGCGCGCACTTTATTTGACGACTTGTGGACTGATGCACTGCAACACCTGCTGACTGACATTAAACAGCTTGGAAGATCAAAGACATTTTTTTTAATACAACTCCGACTGGATTCGTCTGAAAGAAGAAAGTCATATGCACCTAGGATGCCTTGAGGGTGAGTAATTCATGGGCTAATTTTCATTTTTGGGTGAACTAACCCTTTAAATAGAGCTGGAGGACAGCGGGAAATAACACCCCGGGAATAGCAAACTCCAGGCCAAGAGGGACAGTGAGAAACAATATATGCGAGGGAATTTTTTTTTTGTGAAAGTTATGATTGTTATTAACAGATCTGACACTAGCTCAGGGCTCTGACTCTGCGAGGTGCCTCATCTGGAATGGGGATGCTGGGTAATGTAAATTAGCCCTCATCATTTCACACACATAGGGGGTAGGGTTTAATTTTCACAGTTTCCCTATAATATAACCAGTAAAACTCATCCGCCACACAGACACTGTTCAAACTTGGCTTCGGGTTTTGTGGGAGATTGAGAGAATGAGAAAAGGTGAGACTGGAGGGGGTGGAAAAGAGAAATGAAATATAAAACTTGAGCAAAACTACAGTACCGACACTGTTCTTTCATTGTAATACAAAAATAAAAGAGCAAACACTGATGAGAAGAAAAGCATATGTTGTGCTTTTAAAGTTCTTCCAGATCACGCTATTTGACCAGAACCACAGTATTTAACCAGCATAAACCAGTAGGGAAATCCACCCTGATCTTTTATGGAGAAGTTGGGGGGAAAATAAAATAAAAAGGAAACAAGATGGATTAGATGCACTCTGTACTTTTGGCACACTGTGGTCACAGAAAGTATTTGAACAAGTATTTGAACACGTATGCAACGCTAAAAAGTGTGAATTTCATCACATATGCAGTATATAAAATCAAATGACACCTGCAAACAAAAGACAACAACCACTACAACGAGTCACAATATTTTGTCTTCATTTTGAACAGTACATCTATTGTTTGATTTCCAACTTTACAATCTGTGAAACATTTGTATTGAAAAGTGTATTTTGTTGTCTGATGCAGAAGAGGTCTTATAAATGTACAAATCTGTATGTTCTGCATCTGATTTGACCTGATCCTGGTCTGTAATGGAGAAAGATGCTAGCCACTCCAGACTGTAATATGATAGCAGCGTGCAGACAGATAAAGCAGGATAAATAGAGTGTGAGGAAGACAGACAGCAAAAGAGTGAGCGAGAGAGAAAAAAATTGAGAGAGGAAAAAGAGAGGTAGCTGGCAGTCCATCACACTACATTCAATAAATTATGATAAATGAAGAGCAGACGAGACCCATGAACAGCAAGTTCTGGACGTTCTCTCATAACCGTATAAAGCCCCTGCCTACACCCCCAAACCAAACACTGAGAGCTTTATTATTTCCACTCAAAAAGAAGAAAAAACATTCCCTGGAAAACCCCTTTAGGCACTCAATGCTCGGTTTCTGTCCCAGTAAGGTACTGCACTTACCCCGTTAGAGAAAAACAAAAGCTTACTTTATACTTTTATACAGCACATCTTCATTTATTCATCCACTGGCACTTTTTTTTTGCTTGCAAACAGTAGTTCCTGGAATTAAATAAGCTTTGATTTTAAAATTCAAGTCAATCCAAAATTCTAAATCAGCACAAATGTGATACCGTGAATACAGAACTGAGTGAGGACCGTGGTCCTCTGGGGTAAACAGGTTGCGTAATACATTAGCATTTTAAAGAGACAACCCAAGCGAATGCATCTAAAATGCAGGAGAATATGTGCTTAGCATGGCATTATGCAACTCAAGTGGACATATTTTAAGGAGGAAAAAGTTCAGAGGTAGCCTATAGGATTGCCCTTAGGGCAAGTTATTTATTTTTCATTGGCTCAAGTTAAAAAATATAGATGTGAATCATAATTTTTTTTAATTGGATGAATGAAACATTTTTTTCGTTTGATAGTCATTGACCCTTCCATGGGACTACAGCAAAGAAACTGTATTTTACACACATGATAAGTTTGGTCCGAATAAAATGTCGGTATTGCAAACAATACAAGGAGACAATCACACAGCAAATTTCTTATTTTGTTTCTTTCCATCTTCAGGCTGCATGCAAAAATAAACAGCACGATATGAGTAGTCCGATTTGTGAATAAATGACTCTTATAAGCGATTCTTTTAATGAATCACAAATCTGAAACATTCTAATGAATATATTATATAGCCAACAGATTCAAATTTTGATGTCATGACATCATGTATATCATATTCAGCAAATACAAAAGACCTTGACTCATTTAAGGAGAGAGTAAAAGAAAATGAAAACGGGGGTTGAGATATCAAACAGCAATAAACAATTCAGAATAAAAGCTTTTATCTGCTCAATTAAGCACGACAATAACACTGTACAGAGCCGTCATGACAGTTGGGCTCTTTTCATTCAGTCAATCCAAACATCCGCTCCATATATAAACACACTCCTTCCCCCGACCCATTCATCCATCCTCTAACTCGATTAACACTCCCGTCAAGCGGCATCAGGCTTTCTCAATCAGCCGCGCCGGAGGTTCACCGACACGCTGCTTCAGGGCCAGATCTGTCCTGGGGTCAAAGGTCAAAGGTGATAAATCGAACTTTCTCTGGAATGAGAGAGATGGCTGACCAAAGGGTTTCTGACACCCCGGCACGCTCCTCAAAGAGGCGGAGGAGGAGGTCTGGAGCAACTACAGAAGCTTCCTACAGAAACACATGTTTGCGACATACTAAAACTATTTATTAGAACTTTTCAGTGCATGTGTTCACCAACGGTCAAAAGTTTGGAATAGTTAAGATTAAGTGTTCAATTGTTTTTAAATAATATTTTTTAATAATAAAAAAAACAATAGTAATGTGAAATGTTTTGCAATTTAATATAACTGTTTCCTGTTTAAATATATTTTAAAATGTTTATTCCTGTGATTTCAAAGCTGAATTGTCAGCATCAATTACTCCAGTCTTCAGTTTCACATGATCTGTCAGAAATCATTCTAATATGCTAAATTAACTGCTCAAGAAACATTTCTTATTACAATCAATGTTGAAAACAGATGTGCTGCAAATAAATTATGCAGCCATGGTGAGCAAGAGATTTCTTTCAAATATCTAATTTATTCAAATCTTTTGGCCAGGAATGTACAGTAACTCTACCTACACATTATGATATAAATATCCATTCATCCAGCAACCGCTTGCTGACAGACTCAGACAGTAATTTGTAAGACTGATTCAAACTGATAACTTTGTGTGTTGGCAGCAAATACAACACAATAAATTGAGTTTATTTTTCTCATCACATTTAATTCAAACTCCAAACCCACAAATCAGATGAATTATAGTTTATTTTGCCATGGCGCTGTAGATTCAGCCCAGACTGTCAGTCCTAAAGATTAAATTGGAAAAACAAATCAGAGCAGCGTAAACAAAGCCAAATAAAATCAAGAGTTTCACAACAATTTTGTGGCGTTCATGTGCACTCATCACGTAAATACAATTATTCTGACATGACCTGAATCCTGTCGGTCACCAGCTCACAAGGTCAGTATGATACTCTGTCACTGGCCTGGTCCATGCCACATAAGCTCTTGATAAACAGATCCAGCCAAACACAATACAGACTCACAGCCAGATTTACCTTATCAGGCAGTAACCCCACGACTGAAGAGTTCAAGCAGTATGGGAGTAAACATACTCCACAGACACTTCATTAACGTGAGCTTCATCTTCTGGACTGATCATTCGCTGCCCTGACTCTGTACTGTTTTCTCCAATCACAGAGGCCCCTGACAGAATGTTTTTGTTTCAACTCTGAACTCACACAAAATTCAATCAATCACGTGTTGGTTGAGGACCGCAGAGGATGAAAGATTTGTTAGATCAGGACAAATACATTATGTCAGATAGACCACCAGTACTATATCACATATCACAGCTAGAACAAGAACTAGTCTGAACCACAAACAAACTCTGTGTTTTTGGGATATATTGACACTGCTCTGTGTAGATGATAATGAAAAAATAAAGTAACAGTTGACAGAAATGCAAATTCATTTAAAGTCATTCAAAAATAATGAAGAAAAAAAAAAAGCGCGTAAAACAGAAATCAAGGTTTAAAGACTTTTACAATTAAAACGTTGTTTAAAATCATTTAAAGTGTTATGACACATATGAGAACCAATGTGTGGTGCCAATGTCATCAAACCTGGCGTGTCACAATGCACATGCATAACTGAGATTGGCTGGGAAAGGGAAAAGGCCGACAACCCACAAAATGAAAATTCTGTCTTATTGGACAGAAGCAGAGAAGGAAGACGGGCTAACGGGTTGGCACCAAGAAAGAAAGGTACAAGAGGACTTGACTGTACAGGGGGAAATGTGGACCTGGGGAAAGGGGGAAAAAAGAGAACACAAGAGGAGAGTGGGGTAAACGCTAGAAACCGTATTTTTAAAATGTATTCTTTTATGCTCAACTGAAGAAATAAAGTGACACGTTTGGAAAAATAAACCATTTTTATTTTGGGGTGAATCATCACTTTAAGAGCTTTGAGCGGTATTAACCTTAGAACAATTTCATAGTTCAAAACGACTTCAGTGATTAATAAAAAAAGTATCATGTTCTTAGTTTTTGAAAGAGGGCACAGAGTTTATAAACGGCATTTCTACATTGGGTTCCTGATGCGGCTCCGATGTGGCTTCCACAGAATCCAAACATCGACCTTGTAACCAACCGTCAGACCGCTGGCCTTGAGCTCTGCTGAGAAACAGGCCTGAAATAGTTGGTCTGTCTGGCCAAGAACAACAGGTCATGTAGGACTGGAGGCACCACAAGAACGATTTAAAAACACTGGGGGAAACGAAGGCCCGCGTCTGGTTGCCAGTCAGCGCAGAGGTAGGTCAAACAAGACCAAGGGCCTCCCAAGATCTGCAATCCAAACCAGTACGAAACGTGTGGGAAGCCATGAGGATTACGATGAGGTAATTCTTATTGGCATCATTCTAAAAAAAAAAAAAACTAAAAAAAAAGTTAATTTATAGACTTAAGAATATTTCCTATTCGTACCCTTCGCGGTTTTGACTTCGAAAAAAGAGAGGCCGTAACACGTGTCCTAACCAGGCACGATGTGATAAATTCTCTCTCGTCTTACGTTAATCTTCGTTTTGTCCTAACCAGCCACACTACGACAAGCAACACAATATTTTATTGGTTGCTCGATTCTGGAGCCCCGCCCACAGTGAATCTGATTGGTCCAAAATCCTGCTTCAAATAACTTAGTCATGTCAGACGCCATAATTAAATTGACACAAATGTTGTGTGTAAAATCATATTGTCTTAGGCGCTGAAGACAGTACAACCCTAATGGTTAGAGTCTGACTTGTAACCCAAAGGTCCTGGGTTCGAGTCTCGTTACCAGCAGGGATTGTAGGTGTGGGGAGTGAATATCCAGCGCTCTGTCCACCCTCAATACCACGACTGAGGTGAGACCCTTGAGCAAGGCACCGAATCCCCAACTGCCACAGTGTGAGTGTTCACGGGTGTGTTGTGTGTGTGTGTGTGTGTTCAATACTCACTGCTGTGTGTGTGTGCACTTGTATGGGTTAAATGCAGAGCACAGATTCCGGGTATGGGTCACCATACTTGGCCTCACGTCACGTCCTTTCCTTTTCCTTTCCTTTTAAGACCTGACTGGCTGCAATTTTAATGCTTCACACAACATTTCATTTTCAATAAGGACATATTACTTGACTTTGGACACTTTGCATCGTGTCTGGTTAGGAAACAGTGTAATGCCATATTTAGCTGACACGCTACTCCAAATGGAAACAGTATTAGTCACTTACATGACACTTCCATGAGGATCATCGAGTTTTGGCACCCTCTTCATCAATGGCTTCAGAGACGAGTTCAAACGGCTGACCGTGAGCGTAATCTCTCCTTGACCCTTACCTCAACCCTGCTCCCCGAACGCTCTATTTAACATCCAAACGCTCAGCTATGACTTAAATATTTACACACAAGTGAAGTACAGGCACACTTACATTTGCCCCAGTGTGTTTACAGGGCTGACAGGGTCAAATGTGAAGACAGATGAAACCGATGAAAAGGAAAAGTGTGCTAAATGCCATGATAAGATGGGTGAGATTAAAATGCTATCGTTTCTTATAGAAAAAGGTTCACCTAGAAATGTAAGTGTCATTATTTATGTTACTAATGTTTGTTAAAACCCATATATTTTTTCCTTTAAAAAGAAAACAAAACATTTGCCCAAAAAAAACAAAAAAACACACTTTACATTTTACATACAGTACATAGTGATCAGGGGTTGCAGAGCACCAAAATGTACGAAAAATTTAATCAGTGAAAAATTGGTTCAGATAAAATCAATA
This sequence comes from Sinocyclocheilus anophthalmus, assembly GCA_018155175.1. NCBI lineage: Eukaryota > Metazoa > Chordata > Actinopteri > Cypriniformes > Cyprinidae > Sinocyclocheilus > Sinocyclocheilus anophthalmus. The sequence goes on from JADLZN010006735.1 coordinate 143,881, forward strand.
AAAAAAAAGGGGGGAAAAATCAGTTTCTTTGCACAAAGCTATCAGATGACTGATTCCCCCACCCCCCACCATTTTTGGAGCTTTTAGTTGTATGGAAAATATATATTACCGTTCAAAAGTTTGCGGTCAGTAAGGTTTTTATTTCATTTATTTATCAAAAGAAAACAAAGTTAATGTTTTATTCAACCAGTTGATCAACGTGCTACATAAAGATGTTTCACAATTTTTAAATATTTTTTATTTCAAATACAGTAAATGCTGTTCTTTTAACTTTCTATTAATCAAAGAATACAGAGAAAATGTATCATGGTTTCCACAAAAAAAAATAGCATCAGTCCAAATTTTTTTTCCAAAACACTGATGATAGAGAGAATGTTTCATTGGGCAGCAAATCAGCATATAAAATTGTTTTCTAAAGGATCATGTGACACTAAGACTGGAGAAATTATGCTGAAAATACAGCTTTGATCACAAAAATAAATTACATTTGAACACATTCCGGTTGAGACCATTTATATAAAATTGGAACAATATTTCACAATTTTTCCATTTTTTGATCAAATAATGCAAGCCATCGTGATCATAAGGAGGTTGTATTTTCAAAAACATTTACCCAAAAAAAAATGCTTGTGTGTATGAGCTCAATGGGAGAAATAACAGCATACAAGTTTGGAGCAACATGAGGGTGAGTAAAATACTGACAGATTGTTCCTTTTTGGGTCACTACTCTCTTTACCATATTTCAGATGAGGACATCTGACAGTAAACAGGCATGATGGGTATGGATGGATAAAGATCACAATGAGAAGTAAAAATAAATGCATTGTGGTCTGCCCAGAGTGGATGTGCCAATGCTCCCTTCATCCTCTGCCTATATCCCCCAGCACCAAATATGAATTCACAATGTTGACAGAATAACACAATGCCTCTATAAACCAGTGAAAAACAGATCTTTGTGCAGAGACAACATCTAAAGTCAGGACAGCAGAAACACCTCTGCTGTGGGCTGGAGTGGCACATCCTGATTTAGTAGCGACTCCATCAGCCTCTCAGATTACATCAGCACTGCACCAGCAGAGCGATTCCTGTGCTACAATTTAAATTGAATAACACTGTATGTCATAAGCAGACCCATGATATTTTTTACACAAATTTTAATTGTGGAAAATCTGAGGAATTTTGCGTAACTGATTTAAACATTAAAATATTTTATTGATAGCTGAATAATCAAGTTAGGCAAAATATTTCACAAACAAACATCTTATGTGTGAACACAGGAGGGGAATGTGTAGAGCTTAGTGAATGATGGCTGTTGAATGAGGCACTAAACATCCTATATCAGTTCTTACTATTCAAGTAAAAAATACCTTTATAATCTTTGGTGAAAATGTTTTAAGATGCTCTGCCTCTGCACCGGCTTTGCTTTTCAATCTCTCTGACTCCACTCTGGTATGTAATGCCCTCTTTTCATGATCAAAACATTTTGATTAAACACTATAAACAGTAAAAACTACACAGATATCTAGACATATCAAAAGTTTGGACACACTAAACTGAATTTGCTTTTTAGATCAGGTCCTATCTTTACATTTTTGCATGGAATAATATAAGGGAAGAACAGCAAATATCTGAGTATTTATAGCGTGAATGTAATACATATATGTATATGTGTAGTGGGAAAATATAATATAGAGATATTATATATATAAATATAGAAATATATATATGTGTATGTGGAGATAGATATTAATATATAGGATGTGTGTATGGGTGTAGATATATATATTATATTATATACAGTGGAAAAAAGTATGTAGGCAGCCACCAATTGTGCAAGTTCTCCAAATTAAAAAGATGAGAGAGGCCTGTAATTTCATCATGGGTATACCTCAACTATGAGAGACAAAATGAGACAAAAAATCCAGAAAATCACATTGTAGGATTTTTAAAGAATTAATTGGTAAATTCCTCTGTAAAATACGTATTTGGTCACCTACAAACAAGCAAGATTTCTGCTCTCACAGACCTGTAACTTCTTCTTAAGAGGCTCCTCTGTCCTCCACTGGTTACCTTTATTAATGGCATCTGTTTGAACTTGTTGTCAGTATAAAAGACATCTGTCCACAACTTCAAACAGTCACACTCCAAACTGCACCATGGCCAAGACCAAAGAGCTGTCCAAGGACACCAGAAACAAAATTGTAGACCTTCACCAGGCTGGGAAGACTGAATCGTCATCTGTGTGAAGAAATAACTGTGGGAGCCCCATATTAGAAAAATGAAAGAATACCAGGGACCACTGAAAGCTCCCTCGATCTGGGTCTCCACCAAGATCTCACCCCGTGGGTCCAAAATGATCACAAGAAACTGTGAGCCAAAATCCCAGAAACACACGGGGGGACCTAGTGAATGACCGGCAGAGAGCTGGGACCAAAGTAACACAGGCTACCATCAGTAACACACTGCGCCGCCAGGGACTCAAATCCCCCTGCAGTGCCAACGTGTCCCCCTGCTTACGCCATACATTCCAAGCCCGCTGAGTTTGCTAGAGAGCTTTGGATGATCCCGAAGAGATTGGGATAATGTCATAGGTCAGAATGGAAGCCAAAATATAACTTTTGGTAAAAACGGGGTCAACTTTCGTGTTTGGAGAGAAAGACTGCTGAGTTGCATCCAAGAAAAACCATACCATATGGTGAAGCATGGGGGTGGAAACATCATGCTTTTGGGCTGTTTTTCTGCAAAGGGACCAGACGACTGATCCGTGTAAACGAAAGAATGAATGGGGCCATGTATCGTGAGATTTTGAGTGAAAACCTCCTTTCATCAGCAAGGGCATTGAAGATGAAATGTGTCTGGGTCTTTCAGCATGACAATGTTCCCAAACACACCGCCCGGGCAACGAGGAGTGGCTTCGTAAGAAGCATTTCAAGGTCCTGTAGTGGCCTAGCCAGTCTCCAGATCTCAACCCCATAGACAATCTTTGGAGGGAGTTGAAAATCCGTGTTGCCCAGCGATAGCCCCAAAACATTTACTGCTCTAGAGGAGATCTGCATGGATGAATGGGCCAAAATACCAGCAACAGTGTGTGTGAAAACCTTGTGAAGACTTAGAGAAAACGTTTGACCTCTGTTATTGCCAACAAAGTGTATATAACAAATTATTGAGATGAAATTTTGTTATTGACAAAATACTTATTTTCCACCATAATTTGCAAATAAATTCTTTAAAATTCCTACAGTGTGATTTTCTGGATTTTCTTTTCTCGTTTTGTCTCTCATGGTTGAGGTATACCTATGATGAAATTACAGGCCTCTCTCATCTTTTTAAATTGGGAGAACTTGCACAATTGGTGTCTGACTAAATACTTTTTTCCCCACTGCATATATAAATATATACTAATATATATATGTGTGTACTGTTAGAGATATAAGATATATATATAGACACCATACCACACATAATACAGACGGTATTTGTTGGCCTGTAAAAACTGTCTTCCAAAATAAACGTAATTCAATGATGTTTAAAATGACAGATTATCACCTTGAAGTTTTACAAATCAAGTCTTTTTATGCACAAATTTCCGTATAAATTTCTAATTTACCTGGATGTTGTTCTAAATGAAGAAACACCATTGACAAATGTCCAGCATACATGGCTGCATGTTCATGAAGTTGCTGTGAAATGCCATATATTGTATCAAATAGAAGTATTATTTTGGTTCTCCTACGTATCTCATACTTCCAGTTGTGTTTTTCATATTATCCATGACGTTACTATTATTCTAAAATGTGAAAAACAGCAATAATAAACACTGTGAAGGCGTGTCCAAACTTTTAGAGTACTAAAATGAAAAATCAGAGAAAAAGAAGAAGAGCATAAGCGCTCTTTTATTCATCAGCGCCTCTCCCTCCCTCTTTGGTCCAGGCATGGCGTCTGCTTGTCGGTACTGATATTATTACTATTATTATTATCATCGTCATCAAGCCCACAGTTCTGGGCCGTGACCACAGCACTGACCCCGCTTGACTGCCGCTGCAGAATCCTGGAAGCTCTCCATGCCTGGATCCAGTCCTGTTATTTCAACACACGTTTCGCAGGACCAACGGACCCCTCCTTTCGTTCACAGAACTGAGATCTATAAACACAGTTGACGGTTTACAAATTGAGCTCCAACGAAATGGCATCCAAGGAGCAAGTTTGCCGAATGGCTACCATTATTAAGCTGACACAATGACGTATATTGCATAATTACAGTCATGGGAAATGCTGTTACATATTGATTTTACAGTTGGCCCCTACCGACTCCACCGAAGTGTCAAACTGATTAGTAAGTGTGATAGTAAAGTGTCATGACGTGGTCAAACGGAGTGGTTCCCGAAACCCACTTGTGGTGATGGATCTCCATTGGATTTCACTCGTTCTGACCCGGAGTCCAATAACCTGCTGCAATTTTGACACTAAACAGACTGCATTTGATAAGCCCAGTCAGCTGTGTTAGGGGAAGGTTGGCTGAACCTACAACTTTGTCGGGAGGTCCTGTCAGATTGGCTCTGGAAAAGGGAAGAGCTGCCAATGTCTTTGAGTATTTACAGGTTCAACTACAGGATCTTTTTGAACATGTGCAATAGAAAAGGTGACATAGTGGATGAATCTCACAATGTTTATAAACTGATCAGGGTGAAATTTTATCCCCGAAAAAAAAGGAATTATATGTTGCTTATAGAAAATGAAGCCTAAATAGCTTAAAATTTATACATGAAAAATTGTAAAACGTATATATTATTAAAATGTTTTCATTTAATTAGTAATATGTACAAAAAAAATTTGATTCATTATTAAAAATATTTCGGTTTTTGTTTGTATTCTTATTATATAAATGTTACACTTATCCAGGGTGAAATTTAATCAAAAAAAATGAAAACACCCCAGAAATTATAGATTGCTTATAGAAAATAACGCCTTATTAGACTTAAAATAGGATATAAAACGATTCAATTATCTATGTTAAAAATGAGAAAAAACTATTGTTATAATAAATAATAATAAAATAATAATATTCAAATAATATTTTTAAACAATTGTAAAACTTAGTTTTAAGTCTTCTAATATATATATATATATATATTTATTATTATTAAATATTTCATTA